>CM060701.1:102680504-102975504 GCA_030686995.1 Artemisia argyi
TTGATCGAGTCAAGGATTTTTGAATAAGTTACCCAAGAAACTTAGCATGTATACCATCAATTAGATCTGCAAAAACATCAGCAGAATCCGATTGAAACCAACAGTAGGTATAACAAAATCCTACACCTTCAAAACGGCACCAAACTTGAACCATAAAAAGAATAAGCCGCATCATAACCAAAGTCAAATTCAACTCCACCACCCCAACACAACACGAACAGCCATGTAGAGCTATAGTAGATCGAATTTAACACCAAATCAAATGGTTACAGAGATCACATGTGGGAATAAAGAAATATTAAAGCCACTCCAACCATAATGATCCAATGTAACCATCACCTCAAACTATGGAACATCATGCAAACGAGACACTACCATAGACAAATCATAGGGTATACAAGACCCCTAACTTCCACAACACTATGACACGATTCTGTGCACCAAACAACAATTATGATCAGAATGCAAATTGATTTGAACACAACCTGCCATAGACTCAAAAATAGGGTTTTCCAAACCCTAACTTCCAATTACCATGGTACGATTCATAACCACATCAGCCATCATAATAAAATCGAATCAACACGAATCAATGAACCTACCATAGACGATAACTAGGGTTAAACAAACCCTAACCTGCAAAGATGACCTCACCACGCTGATGTACACTGATACACATCAGATCAGGTCGTAACTCATAACCAGGGTTCAACAACCCTACAAACAATAAAACTGCAACGCAGCATCAACCCACATACAATCCAAATACAGCCGCCGAATTGGAACCAAGAAACCCTTGATTTGAATTAAATACCACCGCTGTACAGAACACATATCGGACTAAAATAGGGTTTACACAAACCCTAACTTCCAAGAGCCACGCAAAACTGTCCCAAGAAAAATAAAGAATGATTTTTGGAACACCATCCACAAGCATGACTTACATCTCCACCAACATGACTTTCATCTCTCTCTAAACCCACGTAAATAATACTTACATCTGATGCAGAACATGCCGAGAACAAACAAACCCTAAAACGGGTTAAGTGCAGCGCAAAACACACATACAAGCGATTACATAATATACCAAACCTTAAAAAAGATTTAGCTTCGGCATTAATGAACCAAGACATCCACAAACACAGCAGTCACTACAAAAAAACCCTAAAAATAGGGTTTTATATCTTCGCCAAATATGACCACCGTATCCCATTTGAATCGAACCACATATTAATGAATCAATTTAAAATAAACCGACTTGAGTTACGAACGTGAAAACGATCAAACAAACCAGAATAGATAATCCAAACCCTAAAGAAAAGCGATTACATTAAAATACGTCAGGGAAGACGAACATCTAGCTTAGTGTCGGTAAAAGTGTAAGCGACGTTGTAAAGGTTTTCTCCGCCGGTGAAAGGAGCTTGTTGATTAGTGCTTATAACTCTCGAGTTGGAAACTCGGGGCGTGGATGTAGGGCAAGGAAAAAGAGTCCTTGTAGCCGAACCACGATAAACAATCGTGTTGTGGTTTGATCGTTTCTTTCCTTATCTTTGCTTATTACATGTTGTTCTTTTGTTGACATAGCTAGTTACTTATAAAGGTTCTCAAAGAACTAAACAAGTAAAGATGTGTTTATATCACAAGCAAAGCTTTTCAAAGTTTGAAACTAGTAAAGTTAGAATTGTTATTCACATGAAAAGCTTTTCAAAGAATCAAACGTATAACATTGTACTTATATCTTTAAGCAAACGTAAATGTTTTTAAAGATATTTAAGCTAAATAAGAATCGAAAAAGCGGTAAACTATTCAACCCCCCTTCTAGTTTTCCACAATTGGCATCAGGAGCTATGTTACTCAAGATCTTTAAAATAGAATGTATTTTAAAACTTGGATCGATCCATGGATTTTGAAAATCTCAAAGAAGGGCAACCTATTCAAAACAAACCGCTATTTGAAAAAGAAAACTTACTTGAATGAAAAAGTAATTGTGTAAACTATGTGAAATCAATTGATCAAGATCTTTGGCATATTATTTCTTTTGGTAATTTCAAACGAAAGAAAACAAGTTTTTGAAAACCAAGATAACCATCTTAAACTTGATAAAAATACTAAAGCTAAAACAATGCTTTACAAAGCTTTAGTACCAAATATGAAAGAATGTATTTTTGTCAAAAGACTAATGATTATTTGAAAAATATGGTAAACTTTCATCAAGGAATATGTCAAGTCAAAGATGATCAATTTGATCTTACATATGAATTAGAAGTTTTAGAAAAACTAATTGATAGACACTTAGTAGAAGTTAATACATGTGCTACTAGTTTAAATGTTTTAAATGAAGGTACAAGTGAAGATAAGTACGTGTGTTTTGATGAACCTGCTTGCGTATCTTGGAATGTAATGGATGTTGACGAAGACAATGATCCGGTAGTTTATTGTCAACTTATTGATACAACAAGCAAGGTGTAAGTTAAGGTGATTACTCGTGTGAAGCTCGTAGTAGTCTTGCTTGCGATTCATGGAATAACTCGGATGAAGATGAAGTCAATCATCCGGTTTTTTATTCTAAACTAGATAAAACATCAAGCAAGGTACACTTTGAAACCAAGCTCTTTTGCTTTGATTAATTTATCCTAGAGTTTTCTAAACTAGAAAATAAGTCTAAACATTTGTGCAACATGGACCTAAAAGCTATCTTCAAGAATGAGTCTTCAAAATCTCTTAAGAATATCTTTGAAAAGGAAATCTTATTAGAAGATAAAATGTCTAGAATTAAGAGTAATGTTGAAATTAATCTAGAATGTAAATTATGTCTAGATTACAAACATGAGATTAAAATGCAAAATGAGAAAGGAAAAATTATTAGTTAAATTTGATGTAAGCTCAAAATCTCTTGAAAGATTGTTGAGGAGTCAAAGGTCGTTTAAAGATAAAACCGGATTAGGACTTAACTCAAAAGCACCATTAACTAATAAAACAAAGTAAGTAAAATTTGTCCAACCTAGAAGAGAGATTTAGAGATAAGTCTATCTCTAATAGAAACTCATGATAAAAGAATTAAGATTATCATACTCTATGTTTTTATATGATTGTCTAACCTTCTTGGATACATGAGTTATTGAGTTTCAAAGCATGTCGTCAAACCAAGTTTTTTTACGCATAATGCTTATCCGCTTGATAGCATCTCTATGAAATTTAAAAGGTACGCATTACTTAAACTTGACTTTGGTTATATCTTGTCTCTAGCATTATGTGCTCAAATATGTCTTATTTGTAATACTCTAGAGTGTTTACCTGCTATGTGTAAATAACTAAGATTAGATTCTATGCAACAAGAAATTTAGTCTTTAGTACTAGTAGGAGATATAAGGTGTTTTGGTTATTTAACCATCAAGAGATAAACACGAAAAACTCTTGAGTATGTCTCACTCAACCCTTGCTTACATGTGAGCTAAATAAGAATTTCCTAAGTGTTAAAATATCTAACACTTTTGTGATGCTTGCAAAACAAACCTTTGTTAAACAATTTTCTCAAACACCATACTTTGAGTATTTAATTGTGTTTTTCTTCAATCACTCCTTTATGATAATCTCACATAAAACACACAAGGTGAAATAAATCACATTAGCATATATTAGGATGTGTGAAAGAAAATGAGTTTTCAACATCTAGGATTTACACATCAAATGTGACACATAGTCTCATGATGTTGTACCTCTTGGACTTTTTCAAAATAAATAGAAGTCATAGTGTCTTATGTAAGAAAACCCAAAGAGTCGAGGAGTCGTTGAATATGACATTTAACGAGTGATCCCCTCCTTCTATGATATCATCTTTGGTAGATGATAACTTAGTCGAAAGTCCAATGATGGCAAGACAAGTATGTTGTGTAAAACATTAAGAATAAAAGTATAAAATAACATCTCCTCACCATGAGACAAACATTGAATCAAGCAAAATTGACATAAGTTATAAAACTTGATTTATAGGTCATAGTTGTGTCTAAACAAATTCAACAAAAACAAATTTTGGAATTTTGAATAAAACAACTAGTGAAACGAAATTGATATTTCAAAGTAATCAAGTGAGTATAGTGTCAATATTTGAAAGACCTTTTGATAATAGAAGCAAGCCACAAAAGCAAGGGATTTTAACTTAAAGACATTCCTAGTTGCTCTCTTGTTCTCAATGGTTAAGTTATTGATGACTTATCAAGAATGAGATTAGTAAATTCGTAGGTAAAACTAAACATAGAGAAATGTTTGGAAGACTAATTGTTCTCATAACATTTAGATTCAACATTATGTTTAGCTTTTGTCTATGTGCTCGTGTTAACGAAGATCCTAAGACAACTCTTTAGTTGAGCCTATTTGGATACATCATAAGGTACTACACAACTAGGATTATGGTATCCCAAAAGAACGGGAATAGAAATCATAATGTGTGACAAATGGAATTATGTCGGTAATAAGTTGATAAGAAAAGCACAAGTGATACTTGCACTTTTATACTTACTTACCCAATGATTCTCCAAAACACGTAAGATTCTCAAATTAGTATCGGATGGAGAAGCACATTAACAAGCTCCGCTTGAACAAGCAAACTCACATCAACAACGGAATTCATCTTATCAACATTGCTATACCTTCAACAAAGGAAGCATCGACTTCAGCGACAATTTAATCCATTATGTTCTTAATTGACATATTGTGATCCATCATCATCGTCTTGGTAAAAATGTTCATTGAGGAACATCTTAACTAAGAAAGTCTTATACGTTAACCATTCTATCAACGTTTTCACAAAACCTCTTGAATGAGAAGCATTCATCATCCCTAGGCTTAGTCAAGGACTCATAAGACCTAAAACCTTAGTTTTGAACATTAGGATAAAACCACAAAAATCAAGACAATTCCTTTTGAGTTTTCCCTGCAGATCCCACGGCACCCTCAGACCATACGGGCGGAACCCATTTTTTGGTTCCGCCTGGTCCGCCAAAGCCACAGAATATTTTATTTAAGTTCAAAACCAAACACCTCTTTACTTACAACTCCAACTTACCATCAGCCCATAAGATTCACAAAATGAGCAAAACTTCAAGCATATTCCTCATAACCTTTCATCACTCAAACCTCAAACAACCAATGTGAAATGAGAAACCGAGTTATCCTTTGTCCTATCAATATCGAGTCATTCACCATCTTCATGCCCTCAAAGAAACCAAGAGTCAATATCATCTTCACCAATAACTCCACCTAGTCATCTTCACAAGAAGATTCCACAATGTAACCAAACAAGTGTGTCATCCCCGCTATAACCTAACCTATCAAGATTAAACCACCTTTCATGATACATAAACCTATGTTCACCTTTGTGTTGCTCTTTGAAATAAAAGGCAATTGTCATATCCATACTCTCATTAACATATTTGTCTATGTCGTCAAAAGTCAAGTGAATTTCATTATGAAATGCGTCTCTTCCACTTTCTAGCAAGTGAAGAACACAAAGAAGATATCCAAGCTTTAAGTATTGTTAAGCAATCACCACCTCATTTCACATATCCACTCTCGGTCGTCAACCATACTTTACCACCGTTCACCACATTGTTAAAACAAATGAAAACCGTCATTGAAACATCACTTGCATTACAAAACATTTTTAAGCATCATAATGAGTCAAGTCAACCGCACCTCCACATTGTTTTCATATAGGCACACACTAGAACATACACATTACAATAGTCATTTACTTTAATGTGAAATTTTGAATTTCTAGGAATCATCATGCCTCCTCTAACTCACTACGACCACAAGGACACCATCAAGTACCTACCCAAACACCACAAAACCAAAGGTCTCACTCAAACTCAAATCGTTGTCTTCAAAGCCTTAGAAAAATGATATGTCCCTAAGGGTAGAACCATTGATCCATCCTTCTTAGAAGGTACAAACCTATACACGGAATTTGCCATAATCAACTTTGAGTATCTCTTAGAAATCGACGAGCCTATCTGTTCTAGGTTCATTTTAGAATTATATGCATCCGTCACCCTCTCCAAGGATGAGTATGGTCGCATGTCTATTAACTTTAGGGCTAGTAGTCATTAATACTCCTTCACTCTCGAGGAGTTTGCTCAAATCCTAGGTGTCTCAAACCATGGTACTTGCATCTACTCCTACTTGCATTCCCTCTCAACTCTTGACACACTCTTTGACCGCATCTATCCCTATGATACCCCTCTTGTGTCCAAAAATGAACTACGTGACCTCCTCTTCATTAGGACCACCAACACTAGGAGAACTAGAACCGGAAATGAGGTCATCTAGGACCCATATGGTATGAAATTCAATAAACTCAAGCCCCAATTAAAGGAATGGGAAGAACTCCTTAGAACCAATGAAATTAGCACCATAGGAAACTGGGATCACATCAATATTTGTCTTAGCTACATGCTCTATAGCATTTCCACCGGTCAACCTTTTAACTTAGCCTATTACCTCGCCAAAAGAATGGCCGACATACTTTTGGTAGGAACAACCGCTCTTCCTTATGGAATGCTTCTCACCCACCTCCTTTAGACTACCTTCTAGAACTCCCCGTCATTGAAAATGTATCCGAAGAGTTCAAGCAAACCAAAGGAATTTTCAAGTGCTTTGGAAGGTACCTAAGCAAGCTCAATAAGAAGATAGACCGGTTATGAGACGATTAAGGAGTGTTTGGCTTAAGAATGCTTTAGAATCACATACAAAAAAACCCTAAGTCGACTCTCTCTAGGGGCGATTTTTCTGCCACCTCCTCTTCATCCTTTTCCGTCAAAAACCACCTTCTAAAATCGCCTCTCTACTTCTGAATGGTCCTCTGATTCGTTCAGTAAGTATGCAATCGGTTTTAGGGGTGTGTTGTATCAAGAGGAGGCTGGTTTTATGCGAAACCCTAACACTCGTATTTGATTAATCGTTTTTTCCTTAATTGATCTCTTGAACATTAATCTGTTTTAGGTCGATTTAGGGATAATTCGTTATATCTTAGGGTTTATTAATCGACCCCATTATCTGATTTTATTGTACGTATTAACCTAAAAATGATTACTTTAAATCGTTTTCTCATCTGCCTTGATTGATCGCCATATTTACAAGGCTATTTTTATGCGATCGTTACTGGTGGTTATGGGTGATCAAAACCTCCTCTATAAGCCTTCTATCTTTTTTGGGATCGCATGGCTGATTAGGGATGCTCTCTTGAACGAAACCCTAACTTTAGGGTTTCGGTTTTGATGGTTTTGTTTGGCCTGGTGTTTGTTGCTGCTGAGCGTTAATGTTTATATATTGGGTTGTAAGTTGGATTGCTGTCCATTCATGCCATGTAAGTCGATCTTGTGATCGTGGATATATTATGGTTTGTGATGTTGATTCGTGGAAGTGGGTTGATAGAGGGGAAGTGATGGTGTCGTTGTACGTTAGGGTTCTTATTTAAGAATTCTATGATAGTTTTAACTTGATCCTGCTGCTACTATTTGTTTATCTGGTTATTATGGATCGTTGTTGATGTGGGTGAACTGATTCATACTTGGTGGCTACATGATCATGCGTTGTTAGTTAGGATTTGAATCACCCTATTGTTCGTCTATGGCAGATTGTGTTTGCTTTATGGTTTACAGATTGTGTCATAGTGGAGGTGATTGGATGTTCTACGATGATTCAGCTTTGGTGATTTACTACCATGGTTGCATCGTGGTACTGTTAGTGTCCTTTGGGACTGAGGTGAGGGATTTCACCCTCATCCTATGTACTTCAATGGTTCGTGATGTGGGATGGATGTGGGATGTTCGCATCTCAAGTTTGTCTTGTTCTTATACCTAGTTTGATACTTTGTAATTAGCTAGGTTTTGTTTGTGTTTATGGCCTGTCATAAACACTTGTTTATCAAGCGCCTGTGCTTGAGGTTAATGTGGTACTTCAGCCACATTCCATTTGTACTTAAACGTTTTTTTGGATAATATATTTACCGGGTCGTTGACCTTTTACCCAAAAAAAAAAGAATGCTTTAGAATCGTCTTTGTGTTAAAACTACGTGAATTATGTGTTTTTCACTTTCATGGTTTATTATGTTTGTTGGATTATGTTTGTATGAACTTTTATGCATAATGACAATGTTTAAGGTGTTTGTCATTTTTTCTATGCCTATGGCAATTCTTACTAAGTATAGTAAAATCCTCGACCTCAAGGTCAAAGTCCCATGATATGTATGTTTACATGTCTAATTTTTGCATTGCCTAACCAGAAATACCTTATCTCTTTGATTTTAGGAGTTTTCGAAAATTTTGAAAATCGTCTCGCGGGTCAAAAACGCGGACTGCCTAATTTTTTACCCCTGGCGGATCTGGCGGTACCCAAAATTGGGGTCCGCCAGTGTATTTTCTGGGAATTCCAGAAATGGCCCAACGGACCAGGCGGTACCCTCAAATGGGTTCCGCCAGTGTCTTCTGAGGTTTCCGCCAGACACCTGCAGAAAATTCTTCCATTTTTCTTAAGTCCAAAACTTGTAATGTGTCAAAACCATTATCCTAAGTGAGAAACATCTTCCATTAACTCCAATAACTATATTAGAACAACTCTCACTCACTAAAACAATTAGGAAGCCACTTCCCTCCAAAAATTCAAATTCAAACATAACTAACCCAAGGAACCCTTTTAAGTGAGCCTTTTGGTAAAATGGCTCTTAATATGTAAGGGTGAAATTGTCCTCATAAAGTTAGCCTTTAGGGACAACGGATCTCATCATGTAAGTAACGATTGCTCTTATCGAGTATGTAAGCATTAGGGACAATGGCTATCATCATGTAAAGGGCAATTGCTCTTATCAAGTGAGGAAGAGTTTAGGGACAATGGATCCCATAAACTAAGGTACGATTGCTCTCAACAAGTGAGCCTTTAGGGATAACGGCTCTTATTATGTGAGGGACAAATTGCCCTCATAAATTTAGCCTTTAGGGACAACAGATCTCATCATGTCAGTAACAATTGCTCCTATCGAGTGTGCAAGCATTAGGGACAACGACTATCATCTTGTAGAGGGCAATTGCTCTCATCAAGTGAGCAAGTGTTTAGGGACAATGGATTCCAGAAAGTAAGGTACAATTGCTGTCAATAAGTGATCCTTTAGGGACAATTGCTCTTATTATGTAAGGGAAAAATTGCCCTCATAAAGTTAGCCTTTAGGGACAACGGATCTCATCATGTAAGTGACAATTGCTCTTTTCGAGTGTGTAAGCATTAGGGACAATGGCTATCATCATGTAATGGGCAATTGCTCTCATCAAGTGAGCAAGTGTTTAGGGACAATGGACACCATAAAATAAGGTACAATTGCTCTCAACAAGTGAGCCTTTTGGTATAATGGCTCTTAATATGTAAGGGTGAAATTTCCCTCATAAAGTTAGCCTTTAGGCACAATGGATCTCATCATGTAAGTGACAATTGCTCTTATCGAGTGTGCAAGCATTAGGGACAACGACTATCATCATGTAGAGAGCAATTGCTCTCATCAAGTGAGCAAGTGTTTAGGGACAATGGATTCCATAAAGTAAGGTACAATTGCTCTCAACAAGTGAGCCTTAAGGGACAACAGTTCTTATTATGTAAGGGAAAAATTGCCCTCATAAAGTTAGGCTTTAGGGACAACGGATCTCATCATGTAAGCGACAATTTCTCTTATCGAGTGTGTAAGCATTAGGGACAATGGCTATCATCATGTAAAGGGAAATTGCTCTCATCAAGTGATCTAGTGTTTAGGGACAACGGATACCATAAAGTAAGGTACAATTGCTCTCAACAAGTGACACTTTAGGGACAACGGCTCTTATTATTTAAGGGACAAATTGCCCTCAAATAGTTAGCCTTTAGGGACAACGGATCTCATCATGTAAGTAACAATTGCTCTTATTGAGTGTGCAAGCATTAGGGACAACCACTATCATCATGTTAAGGGCAATTGCTCTCATCAAGTGAGCAAGTGTTTAGGGACAATGGATCGCATAAAGTAAGGTACAATCGCTCTAAACAAGTGAGCCTTTCGGTATAATGGCTCTTAATACGTAAGGTTGAAATTGTCCTCATAAAGTTAGCCTTTAGGGACAACGGATCTCATCATGTGAGTAACGATTGCTCTTATCGAGTATGTAAGCATTAGGGACAATGGCTGTCATCATGTAAAGGGCAATTGCTCTTATCAAGTGAGGAAGAGTTTAGGGACAACGGATCCCATAAACTAAGCTACGATTGCTCTCAACAAGTGAGCTTTTAGGGATAACGACTCTTATTATGTGAAGGACAAATTGCCGTCATAAAGTTAGCCTTTAGGGACAACGGATCTCATCATGTCAGTAACAATTGTTCTTATCGAGTGAGCAAGATTTAGGGACAACGACTATCATCTTATAGAGGGCAATTGCTCTCATCTGGTGAGCAAGTGTTTAGGGACAATGGATTCCAGAAAGTAAGGTACAATTGCTCTCAATAAGTGAGCCTTTAGGGACAACGGTTCTTATTATGTAAGGGAAAAATTACCCTCATAAAGTTAGCCTTTAGGGACAACGGATCTCATCATGTAAGTGACAATTGCTCTTATCGAGTGTGTAAGCATTAGGGACATCACTTTTCATCATGTAAAGGGCTATTACTCTCATCAAGTAAGCAAGCGTTTATAGAAAACGGATCCCATAAATGCTTTCGACAAGTGAGCCTTTACGTACAACGGCTCTTATTAAGTAAGGGACAAATTGCCCTCAAAAAGTTAGCCTTTAGGGACAACGGATCTCATCATGTAAGTGAAAATTGCTTTTATCGAGTGTGTAAGCATTAGGGACAATGGCTATCATCATGTAAAGGGCAATGCTCTCATCAAGTGAGCAAGCGTTTAGGGACAACGGATCCCATAAAGTAAGGTACAATTGCTATCTACAAGTGACACTCTAGGGACAACGGCTTTTATTATGTTAGGGATGAATTGCCCTCATAAAGTTAGCCTTTAGGGATAACGGATCTCCTCATGTAAGTGACAATTGCGCTTATTTAGTATGCAAGCATTAAGGAAAACGACTATCATCATGTAGAGGGCAATTGCTCTCATTAAGTGAGCAAGTATTTAGGGACAATGAATTCCATAAAGTAAGGAACAATTGCTCACAACAAGTGAGCCTTTAGGGACAACAACTCTTATTATGTAAGGGTCAGATTGCCCTCATAAAGTTAGCCTTTAGCAACAACGGATCTCATCATGTAAGTGACAATTGCTCTTATCGAGTGTGTAAGCATTAGGGACAATGGCTATCAAAATATTAATGGCGGCTGCTCTCATTAAGTGAGCAAGTGTTTAGGAACAACGGATCGCATAGAGTAAGGTACAATTGCTCTCAACAAGTGAGCCTTTTGGGATAACGGCTCTTAATATGTAAGGGTCAAATTGCCCTCATAAAGTTAGCCTTTAGGGACAACGGATCTCATCATGTAAGTGATAATTGCTCTTATCGAGTGTATAAGCATTAGGGACAATGGCTATCATTATGTAAACGGCAATTGCTCTCATCAAGTGAGCAAGTGTTTAGGGATAACATATCCCATAAAGTAACGTACAATTGCTCTCAACATGTGAGCCTTTTGGGATAACGGCTCTTAATATGTAAGGGTCAAATTGACCTCATAAAGCTAGCCTTTGGGGACAACGAATCTCATCATGTAAGTGACAATTACTCTTTTCAAGTGTGCAAGCATTAGGGACAACAACTATCATCACGTAAAGGGCAATTGCTCTTATCAAGTGAGAATGTGTTTAGGGACAACGGATCCCACAAACTAAGGTACAATTGCTCTCAACAAGTGAGCCTTTAGGGACAACGGCTCTTATTATGTAAGGGACAAATTGCCCTCATAAAGTTAGCCTTTAGGGACAACGGATCTCATCATGTAAGTAACAAATTCTCTTATCGAGTGTGTAAGCATTAGGGGCAATGTCTATCATCATGTAAAGGTCAATTGCTCTCATCAAGTGAGGAAGAGTTTAAGGAAAACGTATCCCATAAACTAAGGTACAATTGCCCTCAACAAGTGAGCCTTTAGGGACAACGACTCTTATTATGTGAGGGACAAATTGCCTTCATAAAGTTAGCCTTTAGGGACAACGGATCTCATCATGTAAGTGACAATTGTTCTTATCGAGTTTGCAAGCATTAGGGACAACAACTATCATCATGTAAAGGGCAATTGTTCTCACCAAGTGAGCAAGTGTTTAGGGACAATGGATCCCATAAATTAAGGTACGATGGCTCTCAACAAGTGAGCCTTTAGGGACAACGGCTCTTATTATGTAAGGGAAAAATTGCCCTCATAAAGTTAGCCTTTAGGGACAACAGATCTCATCATGTAAGTGACAATTGCTCTTATCGAGTGTGCAAGCATTAGGGACAACCACTATCATCATGTAAAGGGCAATTGCTCTCATCAAGTGAGCAGGTGTTTAGGGACAATAGATCGCATAAAGTAAGGTACAATTGCTCTCAACAAGTTAGCCTTTTGGTATAATGGCTCTTAATATGTAAGGTTGAAATTGTCCTCCTAAAGTTAGCCTTTAGGGACAACGGATCTCATCATGTAAGTAACGATTGCTCTTATCTAGTATGCAAGCATTAGGGACAATGGCTATCATCTTGTAAAGGGAAATTGCTCTTATCAAGTGAGCAAGTGTTTAGGGACAATGGATTCCAAAAAGTAAGGTACAATTGCTCTCAACAAGTGAGCCTTTAGGGACAACGGCTCATATTATGTAAGGGAAAAATTACCCTCATAAAGTTATCCTTTAGAGACAATTGATCTCATCATGTAAGTGACAATTGCTCTTTTCGAGTGTGTAAGCATTAGAGACAACGGCTATCATCATGTAAAGGGCCGTTGCTCTCAGCAAGTGAGGAAGCGTTTAAGGACAACGGATCCCATAAATTAAGGTACAATTGCTCCCAACATGTAAGCCTTTAGGGACAACGAAACTTATTATGTAAGGGAAAAATTGCCCTCATAAAGTTAGGCTTTAGGGACAACGGATCTCGTCATGTAAATGACAATTGCTCTTATCGAGTGTGCAAGTAATCGGGACAACGACTATCATCATGTAAAGGGCAATTGCTGTCATCAAGTAAGCAAGTGTTTAGGGACAATGGATCCCATAAACTAAGGTACAACTGCTCTCAACAAGTGAGCCTTTAGGGACAACGGCTCTTATAATATAAGGGACAAATTGCCCACATAAAGTTAGCCTTTAGGGACAACAGATTTCATCATTTAAGTGACAATTGCTTTTATCGAGTTTGTAAGCATTGGGGATAATTGCTATCATCATGTAATGGGCAATTGCTCTCATTAAGTGAGCAAGTGTTTGGGGACAACGGATCCCATAAAGTAAGGTACAATTGCTCTCAACAAGTGACACTCTAGGGACAATGGCTCTTATTACGTAAGGAACAAATAGCCCTCATAAACTTAGCCTTTAGGGACAACTGATCTCATCATTTAAATGAAAATTGCTTTTATCGAGTGTGTAAGCATTAGGGACAATGGCAATCATCTTATAAAGGGCAATTGCTCTCATCAAGTGAGCAAGCGTTTAGGGACAACGGATCCCATAAAGTAAGGTACAATTGCTCTCAACAAGTGACACTCTAGGGACAACGGCTCTTATTATGTTAGGGACGAATTGCCCTCATAAAGTTACCCTTTAGGGACAACGGATCTCATCATGTAAGTGACAATTGCTCTTTTCGAGTGTGCAAGCATTAGGGACAACCACTATCATCATGTAAAGGGCAATTGCTCTCATCAAGTGAGCAAGTGTTTAGGGACAATAGATCGCATAAAGTAAGGTACAATTGCTCTCAATAAGTGAGCCTTTAGGGACAATGGCTCTTATTATGTAAGGGAAAAATTGCCCTCATAAAGTTAGTCTTTAGGTACAACAGATCTCATCATGTAAGTGACAATTGCTCTTATCGAGTGTGTAAGCATTAGGGACAATGGCTATCATCTTGTAAAGGGCAATTGCTCTTGTCAAGTGAGCAAGTGTTTAGGGACAATGGATTCCATAAAGTAAGTTACAATTGCTCTCAACAAGTGAGCCTTTAGGAACAACGGCTCTTATTATGTAAGGGAAAAATTACCCTCATAAAGTTAGCGTTTAGACACAACAGATCTTATCATGTAAGTGACAATTGCTCTTTTCGAGTGTGTAAGCATTAGAGACAATGGCTATCGTCATGTAAACGGCAATTGCTCTCATCAAGTTAGGAAGCGTTTAAGGACAACGGATCCCATAATTTAAGGTACAATTGCTCCCAACAAGTGAGCCTTTAGGGACAACGAAACTTATTATGTGAGGGACAAATTGCCCTCATAAAGTTAGCCTTTAGGGAAAACGGATCTCGTCATGTAAATGACAATTGCTCTTATCGAGTGTGCAAGTAATAGGGACAATGACTATCATTATGTAAAGGGCAATTGCTCTCATCAAGTGAGCAAGTGTTTAGGGACAATGGATCCCATAAACTAAGGTACAACTGCTCTCAACAAGTGAGCCTTTAGGGACAACGGCTCTTATTATGTAAGGGACAAATTGCCCTCATAAAGTTAGCCTTTAGGGACAACGGATTTCATCATTTAAGTGACAATTGCTTTTATCGAGTTTGTAAGCATTAGGGATAATTGCTATCATCATGTAATGGGCAATTGCTCTCATTAAGTGAGCAAGTGTTTAGGGACAACGGATCCCATAAAGTAAGGTACAATTGCTCTCAACAAGTGACACTCTAGGGACAATGGCTCTTATTATGTAAGGGAAAAATTGCCCTCATAAAGTTAGGCTTTAGGGACAACGGATCTCATCATGTAACCGACAATTTCTCTTATCGAGTGTGCATTAAGGACAATGGCTATCATCATGTAAAGGGAAATTGCTCTCATCAAGTGATCAAGTGTTTAGGGACAACGGATACCATAAAGTAAGGTACAATTGCTCTCAACAAGTGACACTTTAGGGACAACGTCTCTTATTATTTAAGGGACGAATTGCCCTCATAAAGTTAGCCTTTAGGGATAATGGATCTCATCATGTAAGTGACAATTGCTCTTATCGAGTATGCAAGCATTAGGGACAATGACTATCATCATGTAAAGGGCAATTGTTCTCACCAAGCTAGCAAGTGTTTAGGGACAATGGATCCCATAAATTAAGGTAGAATCGCTCTCAATAAGTGAGCCTTTAGGGACAATGGCTCTTATTATGTAAGGGAAAAATTGCCCTCATAAAGTTAGGCTTTAGGTACAACGTATCTCATCATGTAAGTGACAATTGCTCTTATCGAGTGTGTAAGCATTAGGGATAATGGCTATCATCTTGTAAAGGGCAATTGCTCTTATCAAGTGAGCAAGTGTTTAGGGACAATGGATTCCATAAATTAAGGTACAATTGCTCTCAACAAGTGAGCCTTTAGGGACAACTGCTCTTATTATGTATGGGAAAAATTACCCTCATAAAGTTAGCCTTTAGACACAACAGATCTCATCATGTAAGTGACAATTGCTCTTTTCGAGTATGTAAGCATTAGAGACAATGGCTATCATCATGTAAAGGGCAATTGCTCTCATCAAGTGAGGAAGCGTTTAAGGACAACGGATCCTATAAATTAAGGTACAATTGCTCCCAACAAGTGAGCCTTTAGGGACAACGAAACTTATTATGTGAGGGAAAACGACTATCTTCATGTGAATGACAATTGCTCTTATCGAGTGTGTAAGTAATAGGGACAACGACTATCATCATGTAAAGGGCAATTGCTCTCATCAAGTGAGGAAGTGTTTAGGGACAATGGATCCCATAAACTAAGGTACAACTGCTCTCAACAAGTGAGCCTTTAGGGACAATGGCTCTTATTATGTAAGGGACAAATTGCCCTCATAAAGTTAGCCTTTAGGGACAACGGATTTCATCATTTAAGTGACAATTGCTTTTATCGAGTTTGTAAGCATTAGGGATAATTGCTATCATCATGTAATGGGCAATTGCTCTCATTAAGTGAGCTAGTGTTTAGGGACAACGGATCCCGTAAAGTAAGGTACAATTGCTCTCAACAAGTGACACTCTAGGGACAATGGCTCTTATTATGTAAGGAACAAATTGCCCTCATAAAGTTAGCCATTAGGGACAACGGATCTCATCATTTAAGTGAAAATTGCATTTATCGAGTGTGTAAGCATTAGGGACAATGGCAATCGTCATATAAAGGGCAATTGCTCTCATCAAGTGAGCAAACGTTTAGGGACAACGGATCCCATAAAGTAAGTTACAATTGCTCTCAACAAGTGACACTATAGGGACAACGGCTCTTATTATGTTAGGGACGAATTGCCCTCATAAAGTTAGCCTTTAGGGATAATGGATCTCATCATGTAAGTGACAATTGCTCTTATCGAGTATGCAAGCATTAGGGACAATGACTATCATCATGAAAAGGGCAATTGTTCTCACCAAGTTAGCAAGTGTTTAGGGACAATGGATCCCATAAATTAAGGTTGAATTGCTCTCAATAAGTGAGCCTTTAGGGAGAATGGGTCTTATTATGTAAGGGAAAAATTGCCCTAATAAAGTTAGGCTTTAGGTACAACGGATCTCATCATGTAAGTGACAATTGCTCTTATCGAGTGTGTAAGCATTAGGGACAATGGCTATCATCATGTAAAGGGCAATTGCTCTCATCTAGTGAGCAAGTGTTTAGGGACAACGGATACCATAAAGTAAGGTACAATTGCTCTCAACAAGTGACACTTTAGGGACAACGGCTCTGATTATTTAAGGGACAAATTGCCCTCATAAAGTTAGCCTTTAGGGACAACAGATCTCATCATGTAAGTGACAATTGCTCTTATCGAGTGTACAAGCATCAGGGACATCCACTATCATCATGTAAAGGGCAATTGCTCTCATCAAGTGAGCAAGTGTTTAGGGACAATGGATCCCATAAAGTAAGGTACAATTTCTCTCAACAAGTGAGCCTTTTCGTATAATGGCTCTTAATATGTAAGGGTGAAATTGTCCTCATATAGTTAGCCTTTAGAGACAACGGATCTCATTATGTAAGTGACGATTGCTCTTATCGAGTATGTAAGCATTAGGGACAATGGCTATCATCATGTAAAGGGCAATTGCTCTTATCAAGTGAGGAAGCGTTTAGGGACAACAGATCCCATAAACTAAGGTACGATTGCTCTCAATAAGTGAAAAATTGCCCTCATAAAGTTAGCCTTTAGGGACAACCGCTCTTATTATGTAAGGGAAAAATTGCCCTCATAAAGTTAGCCTTTAGGGACAACGGATCTCATCATGTAAGTGACAATTGCTCTTTTCGAGTGTGTAAGCATTAGGGACAATGGCTATCATCATGTAATGGGCAATTGCTCTCATCAAGTGAGCAAGTGTTTAGCGACAATGGATCCTAGAGACCAAAAAAAACCCTAAAAAGTATCTCTCTTGGTGGCGACAAAAAAGAAAAGTCGGCGAACATATTATCTACGTTTCAACTCGATCATTAAACCTTAATTGTTTAATCCTTCTCATATTCTTAGGTGGCTACAATTTAATTGGTTGATTTGTAATCGTGGGTCGGTGTACTTATTGGATTCGTTTCTTTGCTTTTAATATTATTTGACAGCAAGACTCTTGATATCATTAATTCATTATTATTGTCTTGTCGGTTGTGCATGGTATTTAAGATCTGCTTGTGCGATTTATTTTAATATCCTATTTCTCAATCGCTGTTATCTGGTCGTTGGTGCTTAATTCTATCTAGACTCGTTTAGGGTTTAGGGACTTTCTGATTGCAAGTCCCGTTCTAAGGTTTTCTGATTACAAGTGTGTTTTGGTTTTTTGCTGCAAGTCGTTGAGGGTTAGTGGGTTTTTGAGAGATGGAATCGGGGTTTCTTAATAAAAAGAAGTCTTCTGCAACTTCTGGATTGTCTTCGAAGATTAGTAACATTGATGGTAAGATTATTACTAATATGGATAAACCTTTGAAGTCCATTCTGAAGCGTACAGGTCTTGAGGGTAAAACGGGAAGCTTTAGGCTGCCTAATGAGTGTGGTTCTGGTTCTAGGATTTCTTGTGACCCTACTGGTGCTAATACTAAGTGTACGCTGGTTGGGGAAGGTAATAACAAAAGTATCAGTTCTCATGGTGCGGGTGTGAATTCTGTTGATGATGTTAACTTGGTTGGTACTTCTGGTGTCGATGCTTATAGGAAGATGGTACCTAACGACTCACCTACACAACATGATGATGGAAATTTGGGTGTTACTCATACGAGTGTACCTGCTGTTGCTTCTTTGAATTCTGCTACTAATAGTCATATGGTACACGAGCCTACATCAACAAAGGAAAGTTCCACTTCTGGTGCTAAGGTCGTTATTCCAATGACCGTGGTTGAGGAGATGTGTCAAAAATTTTCCAATACGCTCTACGGTTATTTTATTGATCAAAGATTAGCATTTCATTTGATGGAAGATTATGTCAAGCATGCTTGGACAAAGTTTGGTTTTCATAAAGTTAGCCTTTAAGTACAACGGATATCATCATGTAAGTGACAATTGCTCTTATCGAGTGTGTAAGCATTAGGGACAATGGCTATCATCATGTAAACGGCAATTGCTCTCATCAAGTGAGGAAGCGTTTAAGGACAACCGATCCCATAAATTTAGGTACAATTGCTCCCAACAAGTGAGCCTTTAGGGAAAATGAAACTTATTATGTGAGGGACAAATTGCCCTCATAAAGTTAGCCTTTAGGGAAATCGGATCTCGTCATGTAAATGACAATTGCTCTTATCGAGTGTGCAAGTAACAGGGACAACGACTATCATCATGTAAAGGGTAGTTGCTCTCAACAAGTGAGCCTTTAGGGACAACGGCTCTTATTATATAAGGTAAAAATTGCCCTCATAAAGTTAGGCTTTTGGGACAACGGATCTCATCATGTAAGTGACAATTGCTCTTATCGAGTGTGTAAGCATTAGGGATAATGGCTATCATCATGTAAAGGGCAATTGCTATGATCAAGTGAGAAAGTGTTTGGGGACAACGGATCCCATAAACTAAGGTACAACTGCTCTCAACAAGTGAGCCTTTAGGGACAACGGCTCTTATTATGTAAGGGACAAATTGCCCTCATAAAGTTAGTCTTTAGGGACAACGGATTTCATCATTTAAGTGACAATTGCTTTTATCGAGTTTGTAAGCATTAGGGATAATTGCTATCATCATGTAATGGACAATTGCTCTCGTTAAGGTAGAATTGCTCTCAATAAGTGAGCCTTTAGGGACAATGGCTCTTATTATGCAAGGGAAAAATTGCCCTCATAAAGTTAGGCGTTAGGTACAACGCATCTCATCATTTAAGTGACAATTGCTCTTATCAAGTGTGTAAGCATTCGGGACAATGACTATCAACATGTAAAGGGCAATTGCTCTCATCTAGTGAGCAAGTGTTTGGGGACAATGGATACCATAAAGTAAGGTACAATTGCTCTCAACTAGTGACACTTTAGGGACAACGGCTCTTATTATTTAAAGGACATATTGCCCTCATAAAGTTAGCCTTTAGGGACAACGGATCTCATCATGTAAGTGACAATTGCTCTTATCGAGTGTGCAAGCATTTGGGACAACCACTATCATCATGTAAAGGGCAATTGCTCTCATCAAGTGAGCAAGTGTTTAGGCACAATGGTTCCCATAAAGTAAGGTACAATTGCTCTCAACAAGTGAGCCTTTTCGTATAATGGCTCTTAATATGTAAGGGTGAAATTGTCCTCATAAAGTTAGCCTTTAGGGACAACGGATCTCATTATGTAAGTGACGATTGCGCTTATCGAGTATGTAAGCATTAGGGACAATGGCTATCATCATGTAAAGGGCAATTGCTCTTATCAAGTGAGGAAGCGTTTAGGGACAACAGATCCCATAAACTAAGGTACGATTGCGCTCGATAAGTGAGCCTTAAGGGATAACGGCTCTTATTATGTGAGGCACAAATTGCCCTCATAAAGTTAGCCTTTAGGGACAACGGATCTCATCATTTCTTGGCGTTTTCCAAACCATAAATCGTTGCTGATTTAGGGTTTCGGATTTATGCTTTATGGTATATTTTCTTTAACCGCCTTTTGGGTTTTCTGTGTAGGATCGATCCTATCATTCTTATGTCGGTTTCTAATCATATATAGGGTCGATCTATGCAATCAAAACTGATCCCTAATCGGTTTGGCAATCGCTAGGGTTCTTTCATGAACAAAACCCTAATTTAGGGTTTTGTATTATTCGGTTTTGATTGCTTTGTTATAGTGATTGGTGTTGCTGTTCGGTCATGTATATCTTTTGTTTTATGCAAGTTTGTTCACCAACCCATCCATTCATGTATGTCAATCTGTGATCGTGGTTTCTCTATTGGTTTTTGATGTTACTTCGATGAACGTGGGTTGAGAGAGATGTATG
This sequence comes from Artemisia argyi, assembly GCA_030686995.1. NCBI lineage: Eukaryota > Viridiplantae > Streptophyta > Magnoliopsida > Asterales > Asteraceae > Artemisia > Artemisia argyi. The sequence goes on from CM060701.1 coordinate 102,701,079, forward strand.
ATTATGGTTTATCTAGTTTTGGGTAATCTTGTGTGGTCAAAACCCTTATAAACCCTAACGATCCAAAGCTTTGTGCTGATTATAATTTCTCGAATCAATTTGATGGGATGTTAGGGTTTGTATTAACCAAGCTCGTTAAATTTGATTGGGATTGTCGTGGGCGATTTGACGGTTGGGAGATTTAGTCGACAGCAAGTTAGGGTTTCAGTTTATCATGCTTATCTTTCATGCTTGGTTTATGCGTAGGCATGGTGTGTACCCTATTTTGTCGACAGGTTTGTCATGCTTGTGTGCTGCTTTAGCTGGTGAATAGTATGGTGGTGTATTCATTATCTATCATGGCTGATTGTTACGAGTCGTCTTATCTTCTAAAGGTGAAGCAGTATATGCATGTGTTGGTTTGGTTGTATGGTGTTTGCTGGTCCATGGCAGTTTGGTTCCATCCATGGTTGCTATTATTGGTGGATCAGCAAATGTTATGTGTTTCAGTCCTTTGCGTGATCATGGGAGGTGTGGTGCATTGTGACTTGATCATTGTATGTCATCATGTGTGTTCACTCATATTTGTTAGAAGATTGGTTCAAGTTCGGATATGCTGGAAGGTTGGGTCGCTTAGACCATTGTTTATGCTTCAAGTTCAATTTGCTATGGAAGTCACTCTTATTAGGTTATTAGATTATGTGTGCATAATACTAATAGAAGACGCAATTGGTTGAAGCTGGATGTTCGCATGTTTAGGATCTGGATCGCTAGGATGACTAAGAAGACTTAAATGTTTTATTTGAGTTGTGATGTATTGTATTTTTTATTGCTAGTCATGTTTAGTAGTATTTAGATCTGTTAGCTATAAGAATGGTCTGTCATTCTTATATAGTGGTAGTGGTAGTGTCCTTAGGGACTTCGATGAGAGACTCACTCTCATCCATTGTACTGAAACGTTTTGTTGATTAATGTATTTTACTGGATGCAGGATTACTCCCCTTTACCAAAAAAAAAAAAAAAAAAAAAAAAGTGAGCCTTTAGGGACAACGGCTCTTAATATGTAAGGGAAAAATTGCCCTCATAAAGTTCGGCTTTAGGGACAACGGATCTTATCATGTAAGTGACAATTGCTCTTATCGAGTGTGCAAGCAATAGGGACAACGACTATCATCATGTAAAGGGCAATTTCTCTCATCAAGTGAGCAAGTGTTTAGGGACAATGGATCCCATAAAGTAAGGTACAATTGCTCTCAACAAGTGAGCCTTTATGGACAACGGCTCTTATTATGTAAGGGAAAAATTGCCCTCAATCGCTGTTATTTGGTCGTTGGTGCTTAATTCTATCTAGTCTCATTTAGGGTTTAGGTACTTTCTGATTGCAAGTCCCGTTCTAGGGTTTTCTGATTACAAGTGCGTTTTGGTTTTTTGCTGCAAGTCGTTGAGGATTAGTGGGTTTTTGAAAGATGGAATCGGTGTTTCTTAATAAAAAGAAGTCTTCTGCAACTTCTGAATTGTCTTCGAAGATTAGTAACATTGATGGTAAGATTATTACTAATATGGATAAACCTTTGAAGTCCATTCTGAAGCGTACGGGGCTTGAGGGTAAAACGGGAAGCTTTAGGCTGCCTAATGAGTGTGGTTCTGGTTCTAGGGTTTCTTGTGATCCTACTGGTGCTAATACTAAGTGTACGCTGGTTGGGGAAGGTAATAACAAAAGTATCAGTTCTCATGGTGCGGGTGTGAATTCTGTTGATGATGTTAACTTGGTTGGTACTTCTGGTGTCGATGCTTATAGGAAGATGGTACCTAACGACTCACCTACACAACATGATGATGGAAATTTGGGTGTTACTCATACGGGTGTACCTGCTGTTGCTTCTTTGAATTCTGCTACTAATAGCCATATGGTACACGAGCCTACATCAACAAAGGAAAGTTCCACTTCTGGTGCTAAGGTCGTTATTCCAATGACCGTGGTTGAGGAGATGTGTCAAAAATTTTCCAATACGCTCTACGGTTATTTTATTGATCAAAGATTAGCATTTCATTTGGTGGAAGATTATGTCAAGCATGCTTGGGCAAAGTTTGGTTTTCTTTTTTCGGTAAAGGGGAGTAATCATGCACCTTGGTAAAATTCATTATCCAAAAACGTTGAAGTACAAAATGACGAGGGTGATTTCCCTCGCCCCCAGTCCCTAAGGACACTTACAAGACACATATCTAAGAATGACAAACCATTCTTAAAACTAACATGCACAACATGTGCAACTGACCAAACAAACATGCTAAACAAAAGCAACTTAACAAGCAAAAATCACAAAAACAATAGAAATAAAGATAACTATTTCTTCTTGCGTCCTTGCACTTGGAAATCTTTCGGAGAACCATTCTTGAACTTGGAATAATTTGCAATATCATCATAGTTCTCATAGACTTCATCAACTTCATCAGCTTCATCAGCTTCATCAGCAAACGTAACCCTCTTCCTAGGAGTCGTCACTACATCACTTGTAGTAAACGAGCTAGACGTATCAAAATCAGAATAGGCCACACTTGTAGAAGTATCATCATTGTGAGAACCATGCTCCCACAAACCATCAGTAGTGTTATGCAATGGAACCGCATTAACACCACTTAACCCCACGGATTCCACACCCCCAAAAGAAGCATGAGCATCCACACGTTCCATCTGCTCAAGTTGAGTATGTCCATCCTCAACAGGAGCAGCCCCAAAATCACTCTTCAATGCATCATTAGATGTACCACTCGAATTAGAATCACCATTAGTAGGCTTAAAAACAGCCCTCACATCAGGTTGTGTACCTCGATTCTTCTTCTTGGTAGCCGGTTTAGAAACAGGTTGGTACGAAAGTTTTGGCTTAGTTGAAACCCCCCAAGCCCCTTTCTTACCCTTATCACTAGTATGACCAGCCTTAGTAGAGTGAACCTTGCGCTTAACATCAAAATCTTGTGGAGTCGAATCCTTAGTAACCCGCTTACGTCTAAGAGGACACGCATCATCATCATGATTGAAATAAACACACTTAGAACACCAAGATGGCCACCATTCATACTCAACATCAAGAACTTCCATGTAATGACCCTGACCCTTAGGCAAAGGAATCGCAACCTCAATTGATTCCAAAACATCCAAATCAGCCGATAATTCAATAAGTACCCGTGCATATGAATAACGTCCCCAAGGATTCTTACACATATCATTAGTACCCGCATCAAACCGTATTATCCGCCCCAACTGTTTTGCAATCAAACTAATACCGGCTTTAGAGTATACAACAGACGGTATATTATGGATACGTACCCAAACCGGTACCTTAGTAATCTTCTCCTTCTCAAGCCTCATATTAGGCACCCATATATGTAAGAATAAAGGCGTTGATCTAATAAACCAAGGACCACCATTAAGAACTTTATTCATACCTTTTTTGGGTAAAAGGGTTAATTCACCTCGGTAAAATTCATTACACCAAAAAACGTTGAAGTACATAGGATGAGGGTAATATCTCTCACCTCAGTCCCTTAGGACACTTACAGACTCCCATATAAGAATGACACACCATTCTTATAACTTACATAATAAAAACTTACCACCTACAATGACTATACAAGTGAACAAAAAATAGGAATTAACACATGATTCACTAAGGTAGCACCAAGTACATAGCCATCGTAGAACTTCAATCAACTTCCATGTGATCCAGAAATGCACCAAACTTAATCTGACATCAACATGAAACCTGAACATGAAATAGACCAACCGCAACAAATATAATAGAGAATCCAGCAACTTGCAGCTAATCCACTTAACACAATACATAGGGTGTACGAGAACCCCTAACTTCCCACTTCTACACGCCATAGACGATCATAACAGCAACAAGCATCAAATCAAAGACCCATCAAATCAAAGACCCCTAACTTCCCACTTCTAAAATTCTTCCTTTGATCTCTTCTTTTCTGATTCCTCTTGTTAATCTAGTGATTTACATTCGTGTTTATCATTGATTAATCTAGTTGGTTGATTTAATTTTGAGTTCTTGGGTCGTTTTTAAGAAGATTACGATTTAGGGTTGTTCATTCTTATAATCGACTTTCATAAATCTGATCCAATCCTTTGATTTATTGGATCGAATTGTTTATTCTAGTGATTAAACATTTGGTTTATCATTAGTTTAACTCTAATCGTTGCTTGGATCTAAGTTTTGGTAAAGTTTTGTGAAAATCGATTTTCTAGGGATTATGGCCGACTTTTAGGTTTTCTAGTCGATCCTTATTGTTATCCATTCTATAGTCGGTTTTGATTGACTATTATTATATAAGGTCGATTATGGTTTGATTTTATCCCTTACTTTATCATTGTTAACGATTTTTGGTTTACCTTAAATCGATTTTGTTAGGGTTTGTAGGCAGCCGACCTTCTCTTATTGGGTTTGTATTGTGATTCATTATTGCTATATCTTTTGATCGCTGCTGTTTTGGATGGGATTGAAGCTTCAATTGTTATTATCTAACCGGGTTAGGGTTTGTGTTCTACTCGTTAATGCTATAACTAAACTTTGTGTTTGGTTTACCTTCTCATTGCAAGTAACCCTTATTAGGGTTTTAATGGTTCGTATAAGTGCATCTGGTCTTGTTGCTGTTTGTTAATTATTCGTGGGTTTTAAGAGAGAGATTGGTGTTGATTCTATCATTGGAGGTTAGGGTTTATTATAAACTCTATGTACGTGATGAAATTCCATGGAAGGGGTGCTCAAGTTATGTATGTTGCTGATTGATTCATGGGTTTTATCTTCAAGTTGTTTGCTTGGTTATTCATGGACGTTAGGGTGTGTTACACCCTATTAGTTGTTCTTTGTTCGTATTTCTGTCCCAATCTGGTATGATGAGTTGCTGCTGCTGTTTGGAGTTTGGTTGGGGTTGATTTATGTCAAAGTTGGAGCCTATTGGTAGATTAGAGTACTATGGATTTGCATTCTGATTTTAGTTGCTTTTGACAACGTATTGGTACTCTACTCCTGCCATATTATTTGTTGTGCTGGTGGCACATGGAAGTTAGGGTTTGTCACCTTAGATTCGTTGTATGATGACCTTACTCATGGAGTTGCTGTCTTGAAGTAGGTGATCATTACATATTCTTTGCTGATTTGCTGCATGGTTTTAAGGGCTTGCTCATGCTTGATATTTTGAAGTAGCAATTGGTTTGATTTGGCATGTTGGAGAATTCTCCATGGAAGTAGATGGACTGCTATAGTGATTAGAAGGCTCAAGTATGTCCTTGAGTTGTAGTGTAATTTTTATTTATTTGTCATTATGGTAGGTTCATCTTGTAAGTTATAAGAATGGTATGTCATTCTTATATAGTTGGTTTTTGTTCTTTTGTTTGTTGTTTGGCATGTAAGTGTCCTACGGGACTGAGATGAGGGATACACCCTCATCCATTGTACTTCAATGTTTTTTGGTGTAATATATTTTACCAGGGTGAATTAACCCTTTTACCAAAAAAAAAAAAAAAACAACCAACCAAATCCATCGAAAAAATGTCATTAGAACCCCTTATATCCAATAAATCCATAAACATGCATAGATCCTGTTCAACAACGAGTAGGTGGTTTTTGAACAAGAACCAATCCAAACTTGACTTACACATTCCCACCAAACATCCGAACATAACAATGCAATCCCAGGTCATATAACACACTACAAAGGATTAAGAACACCCTTGCAACCAGAAAATAACATCAAACAACCATAACAACCAGAGATAAAGCATACATGCATCAAATCAGTCCCAATAAATCAACAATGAAATAAGCGAACCATACATAGAACTGATGAACACGCAAAACCAACATCAACAATCCAAGCTCCAAATATGACCACGGCCAAAATAGCAGCAATCTAACATCAACAGCATAGAGATAGATCATATCAGTATCGAAAAATATGGTTAACAAAAACCCTAACGTCCCAATAGAAGTCGATCATCAACAAACAAACCACCTAAACAGCAGCAGTTCATCAACGATCAACCAAAAATAGGGATTTCCCAACCAAAAACATGAACATCTAACCCTCAGGACTGAGAAACTCCCTAGCATCCATCAACATGACTTACACTCTCTCCAAAACCCACAAAACAATACATACATCTGATATAGAACAAACAGTCCACGATCCAAACCCTAATAAGGGTTACATTCAGATGCACACCACATCGAAAATAGAATAAGAACGAAAACCTAAAAAAGGTATCATTCACATTGAAGCACCAACAAACCACCAGATCTAATAAAATAAACAAAACACTAGAATTAGGGTTTCGTTTAGCCTTGAAGCACCAAAAGACAATTTAATGTAAAAACCAAAGGAGGTTTATAGGCGTTCAGTATACATGACAAAACCAATCAATAAATCGTTCCTTATATATTAAAAATCAGTAAGCCGACTTATGAGTAAGCAGAATACAAGGACCGATTTAAAACCCAAAGGTCGATTCCCAGAACCCTAAAGAAACGATTCACCAAAAAGAATGGTTAGGGTTTAAACAGCACGCCACCTAAGAATAAAAAACAGTCCTAAACACGATTGCATACCATGTAATGGTAGAGAGGCGGATTTAGGGGATGTTTTGGCCAGAAAATTTTGATAGGTGGCGGCCGAAAATCTCCTAAGGGAGAGAGAGAGAAAATTAGGGTTAAGAGAACTTGAAAATGAAGAAACTATTCCGCAATATAACATGTTCAAAGCCGAACCTTGCCCAAGCATGCTTGACATAGTCTTCCACAATGGGAAATGTAATTCTTAGACCAATGAAATAATCGTATAATGAATTAGTAAGTTTAGTGCACATATCATCAACTACGGCCATTGGAATAACCACTCTTGAACCCGACCTAGTAGCCTCATCAACTCCACCAGATTGTGAATCACTAGGTACATTAGGCTCACAAGAACCTCCAATATTACACTCATCAGCTAGCCTTTCACCATTATCCTTAGACGTACCAACCATTGCAGCCCCCAATGAATCAGATGCTACAACATTACTAGACATAGGAACATCAGATTTAGAACTAGCCAAACGTACCCCTTTTTGTAAAGCAATCTTCGAATCAGAAACAACGGGACCATGATCACTAGGAAGAGCAGAACTCCCCGTTTTTCCTTCCAAACTTGCACTTTTCAATATATCCTTCAATGGCATACTTGCATTCGTAAGAATCTTACCATCAATATTACCAATCCTAGTAGCCAACCCCTTAGCCTTAGAAGGCTTTTTAACATTCATAGAACCAGATTCCATCTCTCTAAAACCCACGAATTAATATAACTAACAGCAGCAAACCCTAGCGCACAAACAAAATCCAAAACCCTAGAACGGGTACTTGCAAGGAGATAATAAACCAAACCCAATGAATTCAGTTATGGAGTTACGAATACACCAAACCCAAAAGAGTTTAGTAATAGCAGCAACAAGAATGACCAGATCCCAAAATCATACAAGCATGAAAGCGTGGAAACCGAAACCCTAACAGCCTAGAACCAATCACTTGAATAAATAATTGATCCGATTATATAATAAGTCAATAGACCGACTTATATAGAATTAATACTCACAGGGTCGATTAGGGATCATATAGTCGGTTATACCCTAAAAAAAACGATTAAGAAATAGTTAGGGATAGATAACCGCCAATGAACAAAAAAACGATTTATAAACCCTAAAAAAAACGATCACCAGAATTCACCCACAAACGAACACGATTAAGATAAGCAGAATGATATCAAACCGTGTTGGAATTAAATGGATTAGGACAGAAAACAAGTGAAAATCGATTCAGAAAAGTTAGGATTAATAATCCCCCCTAGAGAGAACTTTTTAGGGTTTAATTCGTGTACGTATTATACTACGTGGTTGCTTTTTCTTTTTCCAATTCTCATCTCAAGAGGGTTTGCTCAAGGTGTTAGAAGGGGGTCCTTGGTTCTTTCGATCAAAACCCATCTTTTTGCACCGTTGGGTGGCTAATACTAAATTGGAAAAGGAGGTTAATTCTAAGGTACTGGTTTGGGTACGTTTTCATAAAGTACCGTCGGTGGTATATTCTGAAGCCGGGATTAGATTGATTTCTGAACAAGTGGGACGACTCATGCGAATGGATGAGGGTACGTATGCTATGTGCATTAACCCTTGGGGTCGCTATTCTTATGCACGATGTCTCATGGAGTTATCTGCTGTTCATGATCTTTTGGAACATATTGAAGTTGCTATACCTCTACCTAATGGTAAGGGCCATTGTATGGAATACATTGATGTTGAGTATGAATGGTGGCCTCCTCGATGTTCACATTGCAAAATTTTCAGCCATGAGGTAGAAGCATGTCAAGTTTTGAAACGTAAAGCTGATCCGGGGTCGGATCATGAAGGTGTAAGAGCTAAGGAGAAATTTCACAATAAGAAGGCTGGGAAAAAGGTAGCAAAACCTCTACAAGGGTCTAGGTTTTTTAAACGTAAGTCTACTTTTATTTATAGACCTGTTTCCAAGCCGAGTTCTCATAAGGTCACTAATCCAAAAGCCAAATGAACAATTGAATTCTGATCCTCCTCTTGTGACCACTAACGCACATGGTTATTTTAATGATGATATTAATATTGGCAGAAGCGGAGAAGGTACTTGATCTCGCTTCTACTTCTTCTAACCTAGTGGATGTTGGAGATGGATCTGATCTGCAAATAAACAAAGAGACTTTCAAGCACTTTGAATGTCCCTAAACGTATCTCTCCCTCTCTGGTGATTTTTAGAAAACCCTAACATCCCTTTAATCCATATCGATTCTAACTAATCCTTCCCTATTCATTAACTGATATCATTAATTTGTTATAGGGTTTCTATCCTTGATCAAATTCGTGATAATCAATTCATGGTGGTTTGTTAGAATCGTCTTTTTTAGGGTTTTCTATAAACCGACTTTGAGTTTTTAGTGATCGGTTCTGTGCTTTCTTTGGGAAGTCGGTTCCTGTTACTTATATTAAGATCGATCATCTCCTCTTGTACACATATTTAAGTCGATCTTGGGTGTTGCACACTGGTTTTTTCATTCTGCGATTCTTTATTATTTAGGGTTTCGTTTTCAGATTGTGTGCTTATTGTTATTGTGTTTCATTCAATATTAAACTCTTTAGGGTTTGGTATTTATTATCTTGGGATCTTGGGATCTGGTCATTCTTGGCTGCTATTACTAAACTCTTTTGGGTTTGGTGTGTTCGTAATTCCATAACTGAATTCTTTGGGTTTGGTTTATTATCTCCTTGCAAGTACCCGTTCTAGGGTTTTGGATTTTGTTTGTGCGCTAGGGTTTGCTGCTGTTTGTTATTTTATTAGGTGGGTTTTAGAGAGATGGAATCTGGTTCTATGAATGTTAAAAAGCCTTCTAAGGCTAAGGGGTTGGCTACTAGGATTGGTAATATTGATGGTAAGATTCTAACTAATGCTAGTATGCCATTGAAGAATATATTGAAAAGTGCAGGTTTGGAAGGAAAAACGGGGAGTTTTGCTCTTCCTAGTGATCATGGTCCCGTTGTTTCTGATCCGAAGTTTGCTTTACAACAAGAGGTACGTTTGGCTAGTTCTAAATCTGATGTTCCTAAGGCTAGTAATGTGGTAGCTTCTGATTCGTTGGGGGCTGCAATGGTTGGTACGTCTAAGGATAATGGTGAAAGGCTAGCTGATGAGTGTAATATTGGAGGTTCTTGTGAGCCTAATATACCTAGTGATTCACAATCTGGTGGAGTTGATGAGGCTACTAGGTCGGGTTCAAGAGTGGTTATTCCAATGGCCGTAGTTGATGATATGTGCTCTAAACTTACTAATTCATTATACGGTTATTTCATTGGTCTAAGAATTGCATTTCCCATTGTGGAAGACTATGTCAAGCATGCTTGGGCAAGGTTCGGCTTTGAACATGTTATATTGCGGAATGGTTTCTTCATTTTCAAGTTCTCTTCACATGAAGGTATGAATAAAGTTCTTAATGGTGGTCCTTGGTTTATTAGATCAACGCCTTTATTCTTACATATTTGGGTGCCTAATATGAGGCTTGAGAAGGAGAAGATTACTAAGGTACCGGTGTGGGTACGTATCCATAATATACCGTCCGTTGTATATTCTAAAGCCGGTATTAGTTTGATTGCAAAACAGTTGGGGCGGATAATACGGTTTGATGCGGGTACTAATGATATGTGTAAGAATCCTTGGGGACGTTATTCATATGCACGGGTACTTATTGAATTATCGGTTGATTTGGATGTTTTGGAATCAATTGAGGTTGCGATTCCTTTGCCTCAGGGTAAGGGTCATTACATGGAAGTTCTTGATGTTGAGTATGAATGGTGGCCATCTTGGTGTTCTAAGTGTGTTTGTTTCAATCATGATGATGATGCGTGTCCTCTTAGACGTAAGCGGGTTACTAAGGATTCGACTCAACAAGATTTTGATGTCAAGCGTAAGGTTCACTCTACTAAGGCTGGTCATACTAGTGATAAGGGTAAGAAAGTGGCTTGGGGGGTTTCAACTAAGTCAAAACTTTCGTACCAACCTGTTTCTAAACCGGCTACCAAGAAGAAGAATCGAGGTACACAACCTGATGTGAGGGCTGATTTTAAGCCTACTAATGGTGATTCTAATTCGAGTGGTACATCTAATGATGCTTTGAAGAGTGATTTTGGGGCTGCTCCTGTTGAGGATGTACTTACTCAACTTGAGCAGATGGAACGTGTGGATGCTCATGCTTCTTTTGGGGGTGTGGAATCCGTGGGGTTAAGTGGTGTTAATGTGGTTCCATTGCATAGCACTACTGATGGTTTGTGGGAGCATGGTTCTCACAATGATGGTGCTTCTACAAGTGTGGCCTATTCTGATTTTGATAAGTCTAGCTCGTTTGCTACAAGAGATGTAGTGACGACTCCTAGGAAGAGGGTTACGTTTGCTGATGAAGCTGATGAGGATGATGAAGTTGATGAAGTCTATGAGAACTATGATGATATTGCAAATTATTCCAAGTTCAAGAATGGTTCTCCGAAAGATTTCCAGGTGCAAGGACGCAAGAAGAAATAGTTATCTTTATTTCTATTGTTTTGTGATTTTTGCTTGTTAAGTTGCTTTTGTTTAGCATGTTTGTTTGGTCAGTTGCACATGTTGTGCATGTTAGTTTTAAGAATGGTTTGTCATTCTTAGATACATGTCTTGTAAGTGTCCTAAGGGACTGGGGGCGAGGGAAATCACCCTCGTCATTTTGTACTTCAACGTTTTTGGATAATGAATTTTACCAGGGTGCAGGATTACTCCCCTTTACCCAAAAAAAAGAGACTTGTAACAGCCCCGTTGTACCGTTGGAAGGAGGTAATGTTAAGGTGAAGCCATGTAAGGCTTCTACTAGTATCGTAAGTTCGGTTGGTAATCCAAATACGAGTGGAAGTTAGTGGGAACAGTTTCGGAATGCTTCCTCAAGTGCAAATAAATCTACATTATCATGTTCGGAAGACTCGGATGAAGACGAAGTTTTAATGCCGGATGTTCTACCGGGTGGAGGCTTTCTAGATGATATGGAAGATTACTACGACGGGTATGAGAATCAAGTGGTACTACCTGATAATATGCAAGCATTTTGTGATCAATTTGATATTCGAGTGAATACTCTTCGTAGGTAGTTTTGTTTTTATTTGTTAGTTATAAGAATGGCATGTCATTCTTATACGTTTGTTTTGGTCAGTTGTTTTTGCATGTAAGTGTCCTACAGGACTGAGGTGAGGGATTCACTCTCATCCTTTGTACTTCAACATTTTTGGTTAATATATTTTACCAGGGTGCAGGATTACTCCCCTTTACCTAATGGATCCCACAAACTAAGGTACGATTGCTCTCAACAAGTGAGCCTTTAGGGACAACGGCTCTTATTATGTAAGGGACAGATTGCCCTAAAAAACTTAGCCTTTAGGGACAACGGATCTCATCATGTAAGTGACAATTGCTCTTATCGAGTGTGCAAGCATTAGGGACAACCACTATCATGATGTAAAGGGCAATTGCTCTCATCAAATGAGCAAGTGTTTAGGGACAATGGATCCTATAAAGTAAGGTACAATTGCTCTCAACAAGTGAGCCTTTTGGTATAATGGCTCTTAATATGTAAGGGTGAAATTTCCCTCATAAAGTTAGCCTTTAGGGACAACGGATCTCATCATGTATGTGACAATTGCTCTTATCGAGTGTGCAAGCATTAGGTACAACGACTATCATCATGTAGAGGGCAATTGCTCTCATCAAGTGAGCAAGTGTTTAGGGACAATGGATTCCATAAACTAAGGTACAATTGCTCTCAACAAGTGAGCCTTTAGGGACAACGGCTCTTTTTATGTAAGGGAAAAATTACCCTCATAAAGTTAGCCTTTAGAGACAACGGATCTCATCATGTAAGTGACAATTGCTCTTTTCGAGTGTGTAAGCATTAGAGACAATGGCTATCATCATGTAAAGGGCAATTGCTCTCATCAAGTGAGCAAGTGTTTAGGGACAAAGGAAACCATAAAGTAAGGTACAATTGCTCTCAACACGTGACACTTTAGGGACAACGGCTCTAATTATGTAAGGGACAAATTGCCCTCATAAAATTAGCCTTTAGAGACAACAGATCTCATCATGTATGTGACAATTGCTCTTATCGAGTGTGCAAGCATTAGGGACAATGACTATCATAACCTAAAGGGCAATTGCTCTCATCAAGTGAGCAAGTGTTTAGGGACAATAGATCCCATAAAATTAGGTACAATTGCTCTCAACAAGTGAGCCTTTAGGGACAGCGGCGCTTATTATGTTAGCGAAAAATTGCCTTCACAAAATTTAGCCTTTAAGTACAACGGATCTCATCATGTGAGTGACAATTGCTCTTATCGAGTGTGTAAGCATTAAGGACAATGGCTATCATCATGTAAAGGGAAACTGCTCTCATCAAGTGAGCAAGTGTTTAGGGACAATTGATCCCATAAAGTAAGGTACAATTGCACTCAACAAGTGAGCCTTTAGGGACAACGACTCTTATTATGTAAGGAAAAAATTGCCCTCATAAAGTTAGGCTTTAGGGACAACGGATCTCATCATGTAAGTGGCAGTTGCTCTTATCGAGTTTGTAAGCATTAGGGATAATGGCTATTATCATGTAAAGGCAATTGCTATGATCAAGTGAGCAAGTGTTTGAGGACAACGGATCCCATAAACTAAAGTACAACTGCTCTCAACAAGTGAGCCTTTAGGGACAATGGCTCCTATTATGTAAGGGAAAAATTGCCCTCATAAGGTTAGCCTTTAGGGACAACGGATCTCATCATTTAAGTGACAATTGCTTTTATCGAGTTTGCAAGCATTAGGGATAATGGCTATCATCATGTAAAGGGCAATTGCTCTCACTAAGTGAGCAAGTGTTTAGGGACAACGGATCCCATAAAGTAAGGTACAATTGCGCTCAACAAGTGACACTCTAGGGACAACGGCTCTTATTATGTAAGGAACAAATTGCCCTCATAAAGTTAGCCTTTAGGAACAACGGATCTCATCATTTAAATGAAAATTGCTTTTATCGAGTGTGTAAGCAATAGGGACAATGGCAATCATCATGTAAAGGGCAATTGCTCTCATCAAGTGAGCAAGCGTTTAGGGACAACGGATCCCATAAAGCAAGGTACAATTGCTCCCAACAAGTGACACTCTAGGGACAACGGCTCTTATTATGTTAGGGACGAATTGCCCTCATAAAGTTAGCCTTTAGGGATAACGGATCTCATCATGTAAGTGACAATTGCTCTTATCGAGTATGCAAGCATTAGGGACAACGAGTATCATCATGTAGAGGGCAATTGCTCTCATTAAGTGAGCAAGTATTTAGGGACAATGGATTCTATAAAGTAAGGTACAGTTGCTCTCAACAAGTGAGCCTTTAGGGACAACAACTCTTATTATGTAAGGGAAAAATAGCCCTCATAAAGTTAGCCTTTAGGGACAACGGATCTCATCATGTAAGTGACAATTACTCTTATCGAGTGTGTAAGCATTAGGGACAGTGGCTATAATTATGTAAAGGGCAATTGCTCTCATCAAGTGAGCAAGTGTTTAGGGACAACGGATCCCATAAAGTAAAGTACAATTGCTCTCAACAAGTGAGCCTTTTGGGATAATGGCTCTTAATATGTAAGGGTCAAATTGCCCTCATAGAGTTAGCCTTTAGGGACAACGGATCTCATCATGTAAGTGACAATTACTCTTATCAAGCGTGCAAGCATTAGGGACAACGACTATCATCATGTAATGGGCAATTGCTCTCATCAAGTGAGAATGCATTTAGGGACAACGGATCCCATAAACTAAGGTACAATTGCTCTCAACAAGTGAGCCTTTAGGGACATTGGCTCTTATTATGTAAGGGAGAAATTGCCCTCATAAAGTTAGCCTATAAGGACAACGGATCTCATCATGTAAGTAACAATTGCTCTTATCGAGTGTGTAAGCATTAGGGACAATGGCTATCATCATGTAAAGGGCAATTGCTCTCATCAAGTGAGGAAGAGTTTAAGGACAATGTATCTCATAAACTAAGGTATAATTGCTCTCAACAAGTGAGCCTTTAGGGACAACGACTCTTATTATGTGAGGGACAAATTGCCTTCATTAAGTTAGCCTTTAGGGACAACGGATCTCATCATGTAAGTGACAATTGCTCTTATCGAGTGTGCAAGCATTACGGACAATGACTACCATCATGTAATGGGCAACTGTTCTCACCAAGTGAGCAAGTTTTTAGGGACAACTAAAATTCTCTCCCCCTAGGGGTGATTTCCTGCCACCCTTCCCCTCTCTATTCCGATCAGATCTAAGCAGTCCAGTTATACCGCCTCTCTATTATTCTTTATAATATGCAATCGGTTTGATGGATGTGATTATAGGGGAGGGGTGTGTCTTGGTTTTATATCTAAATCTTGTGAAATCGTTGACCTCTTTCTAAACCCTAATCGCTTTTTGCTTAGTCGGTTTTCTAATCGAATCTTATTGAGGGTTTAGTTTTACTGATTCGCTCTTAACACTAAACGATTCCTAATCATATATCTTGTTGATCGTTTGAGGTTTTTATACTTAACGATTAATTATTTTTACAATCGGTTTAGGGTTTTATTTGTTTGGCTGATCGTATTTCATTCAAGGTCATATTTATAACGATCATTCTTTGGGTGTTGGGCGATCAAAGATCTATCCCTAACTGCGTCTATCATTTATATCCATTTTTAGATTTAATTGATTGGGCGTTAGGTTTGTTTACAAGCACGAATTCCTTTTTAGGGTTTCGTTTATTATGGATCTGATCGATTGGTTTGCTGCTGCTCGTTCAAGTTTATGAAACCTTTTTAGGGTTTCGACATTCTATTGGGTTTGTGATCAGGTTTGTGATGATTATCTGCACGTTATTCTTCATGGTAGCCCTTATTAGGGTTTGAAAGTGGGCTGTGCGTTCTGTAAGATGGATGATGTGGTACGTGGGTTAAGGGAGAGGTGAATGTCATGTTATTGAAGGTGTAGGGTTTCGTTATACCTACTGTTGGTTTCAATCGGATTCTGCTGATTTTGCAGATCTAATTGATGGTATATGCATGTTAAGTTTCTTGGGTAACTTATTCAAAAATCCTTGACTCGATCAATAGGAATGTATCATTATTTTCGATCGTTTATGGGTGGATCGATCTACATACTTGGGTTCCATATTCTGTGCTTGATCGATACTGCTATGTGTTACTTGAAGTTAGGGTTTCGACCCTATGATTGTCCCATGTTGCTGGTGGGTGCTATCGTTTCTACATGTTTTTAGCGAATGGGTTCTTTGACTTTGATGCTTATTGCTGCTGGAAACGTTTCTACATGTTGAAGAATGCTTGGTTGTTCATACATGGATTCTTCATGGAAATTAAAGTGGACCACAAGAGTGATATAGAAGGCTTAAGTATTTTCTTGAGTAGTATTTTAAATTTTTATGTACTTGTGTCATTATTGGTAGGTTCATTTTATTGTAAGTTATACGAATGGCGTGTCATTCTTATAGTCGTGTTTTGTAAGTGTCCTAAGGGACTAAGGTGGGGGATATCACCCTCATCCTATTGTACCTCAACGTTTTTTGGATAATGTATTTTGCCAGGGTGAATAACCCTTTTACCCAAAAAAAAAAGTTTTTCGGGACAATGGATCCCATAAATTAAGGTACAGTTGCTCTCAACAAGTGAGCCTTTAGGGACAACGGCTCTTATTATGTTAGGGAAAAATTGCCATCATAATGTTAGGCTTTAGGGACAATGGATCTCATCATGTAAGTGACAATTGCTCTTATCGAGTGTGTAAGCATTAGGGACAATGGCTATCATCATGTAAAGCGCAATTGCTCTCATCAAGTGAGCAAGTGTTTAGGGACAACGGATACCATAAAGTAAGGTACAATTGCTCTCAACAAGTGACACTTTAGGGACAACGGATTTTATTATGTAAGGGACAAATTGCCCTCATAAAGTTAGCCTTTAGGGACAACGGATCTCATCATGTAAGTGACAATTGCTCTTATCGAGTGTGCAAGCATTAGGGACAACGACTATCATCATGTAAAGGGCAATTGCTCTCATCAAGTGAGCAAGTGTTTAGGGACAAGGGATCCCATAAAGTAAGGTACAATTGCTCTCAACGAGTGAGCCTTTAGGGACAACGGCTCTTATTATGTTAGGGACAAATTGCCCTCATAAAGTTAGCCTTTAGGGAAAACGTATCTCATCATGTAAATGACAATTGCTCTTATTGAGTGTGAAGGCAATAGGGACAACGACTATCATCATGTAAAGGGCAATTGCTCTCATCAAGTGAGCAAGTGTTTAGGGACAATGGATCCCATAAAGTAAGGTACAATTGCTCTCAACAAGTGAGCCTTCAGGGACAACGGCTCTTATTATGTAAGGGAATAATTGATCTCATAAAGTTAGGCTTTAGGGACAACGGATCTCATCATGTAAGTCACAATTGCTCTTATCGAGTGTGTAAGCATTAGTGATAATGGCTATCATCATGTAGAGGGCAATTGCTATGATCAAGTGAGCAAGTGTTTAGGGACAACGGGATCCCATAAACTAAGGTACAATTGCTCTCAACAAGTGAGTCTTTAGAGACAACGTCTGTTATTATGTAAGGGACAAATTGCCCTCATAAAGTTAGCCTTTAGGGACAACGGATCTCATCATGTAAGTGACAATTGCTTTTAGCGAGTTTGTAAGCATTAGGAACAATGGCTATCATCATGTAAATGGCAATTGCTCTCATTAAGTGAGCAAGTGTTTAGCGACAACGGATCCCATAAAGTAAGGTACAATTGCTCTCAACAAGTGACACTCTAGGGACAACGGCTCTTATTATGTAAGGGACAAATTGCCCTCAAAAGTTAGCCTTTAGGGACAACGGATCTCATCATTTAAGTGACAAATGCTTTTATCGAGTGTGTAAGCATTATGGACAATGGCTATCATCATGTAAAGGGAAATTGTTCTCATCAAGTAAACAAGTGTTTAGGCACAACGGATCCCATAAAGTATGGTACAATTGCTCTCAACAAGTGACACTCTAGGGACAACGGCTCTTATTATGTAAGGGACAAATTGCGCTCATAAAGTTAGTCTTTAGGGAAAACGGATCTCATCATGCAAGTGACAATTGCTCTTATCAAGTGTGCAAGCATTAGGGACAACGGATATTGGTTTGTATTAATATACACACCTTTTTTTACCAAAACGACCAAAACCCGACTTAAAATGCCAAATAAGTTGTGTTTTTGTGTTTATGTGAATGCAGGTACGGATATGAACAAAAGTGACAAAAATAGCAAACTCGAGTACGAGATAATGAAAAGGTTCAAAAGCCGAAGCCGGGGAAGAATTTACAAGTTTTGATTATGCTTATTTGGTCGAAGTCGACCCTCAACTTTCATCAAATGCCATAAGTAGCCCTTGGATTAATTTTGCAAAGTTGGCAGAAATAGCCCTTGGAATTTAGCATAATTTATAATTGGTCCTTGTAATATCAAAGCTGAAATTATATCACAAGCCTGGTCCAAGAATTAGTAAAGTCCAAAATCCATTAACAAATACCAAGCCCAATCTACCTTGTCCCCTTGACCCGAGCCCACCAATTACCCATACCCACTCCAGTCAACTCTTTTTACCAAAGTCAAAACAAATAATAAACTTACCCCGTACCCCTTTTTCCCTCCACCCAATTCACCCTCACCCCAGAAAAAATACTATTACCATGAACCCTAAATTACCAATACCCTTAATTACCACAATTAAGGGTAATTCAGTCAACTCAAATGGCTTCTAGAAGATCAGGATGATGTCAGAAGGTGTCAGTGAATCAAACAAGCACACGGGGGACATGTGGCATTATCCTATTTGATGAGACGCGTCATAATTCATTATCCAAGGGTTGATACTTGATGGAATATGATTGGAAGAGATCAAATGGCTCAGGAGTGCTATAAACAAACACAGCCTCACACGGATTGCCAACATGGCAATCCGTGAGCTCAACCCTCATCTCTCCTATATATAGAACACTAGTTTAGCTAGATAGGTGTGGAGTTTTTGAATAGCGAAGCTTTGCCAAAATCTTTTCTTAATTGTAATCATTTAAAATTCAGTTGTAACTTCTCTTTGTTTAATGAAATTTAGTTTAAATTTGAATCAAATTTGTTTTAAGTAGATTCCAGCTTATTGTTTTTAGCTTATTGTATTGGTGTTAATCTCTTTAATTTCAGTAGAAGTTTAGTTTTATAAATATCTTTTCACTATTTCATTCAATTCAATGCTTAAGTAGTTAAAATGGTTTTGTAAATTCAGAAAAATTAAATAGAAAAGTTTAGTTAAATCAGTTTACAATAAAGCTGTTTTGTTGATTTCTACATCTTATTTTAGCTCAAAAGCTCTTTTGAGTTTGTTGAATTCATTTTCATTGTTCAAATATTTTCACAGTCAACAGTGGTCAACTGTTGTGTTAATTGGTAGATTATTGGTAGATTGGGATAGATAAGGAAGATCCTAGCCTATCTAAAGATAGGCTGTGTGGGAAACCTCTCGGTTTGGCTGAGAGGATATTGTAAGTTCTCGTTTTCGTTTTCATAGCTTTACATTGAATTTTTAGAATCAACTAGTGTAAGTATGTTTTTCATTATTTTACTGTTTCATTGATACTTTTTAGCTGATAATATAGATATAATTGCTGTGTAGTAGTACTATTTGGTGTAGTATAACTTGTTTGTTGATTTGATCTCAACTGTTTTGGAGATCTATTTTCATCAGTCTTATATGAGTAACTGTCTTGGTGAAGATTGGTGAGTTGGCTCTTCTGTTGTCTCTAGTTGTTATTGGTGATTGATATTGCTTCTGTTAGTAATTGTTAACTCAGTAGATCATAGGCTTTGAGATTTGCAGTGTTGATCAAGGAATCTAAGTTTTCATAGTGTATTAGCTTAGTTAAGGGGGTGTTTGGAACTGAGTTTTGCTGAGCATTGTAGTTTGTTTATTGCTGTCTCATAACTTACACAGGTCATATTAGTGTAGTATATAAGTTTAGTCATTAAAAACAAGTAGGTTATATTAGTAATAGTCAAAAATAGATTTTAGCTATTGTGAACTGTTGGAATTTTAAAATTTCAGTTAGTATATTGTAGTAATAGTAGCTTATTAGTAATATTTAGCATAATATAGCATAACATTAGCTTATTAGTAAATTTAGAATTAGAATGGAGCATTAGAAATTAGAAATAGTCAAAGTTAAATAGCATTCAATAAGTCAACTGTTATCAGGATTGAGTTTCACTAGCTGCTGAGTTTGGGTGATTTTAGACTAGTTTAAGTTTGATTCTAAGTTGGTAATCAGTTGATTTGTTATCTCAGTAGTATAGTTGAACTGTTACTTCCTTTACTTTCTAAGTTTGAGCTTATTTGGTACTACTTTTTGAGGCCTGCAGTTAGGGGTTTGAGCTTATGTTCTGAATTGAATTGTAGGACTGCTTTAATTTCTTTGAGCTCAAACCTGAGCTACTTTGAGTTTTCTGTGGCCTTTGTGAGTTATTTAAGTGTTGTGTATGTTCTGCTTATCCTAGCTTATTCTGTTTATACTTGTGCTAAGTGGTTAGCTTATTCTAGACTGCTTATTGTTTAGTTGAAGTATCTCTGTGTGATCTCTGTGCTTATTGTTTAGCTGTAGTATTAGTTTGGCAAGGTTTTGTGGCAAGTGCTTATAAATAAGCACTTGCCATAAGCTGTTTAAGTACTGAATAAGCACTTCTGCTTATTATTTTTAATTCAAATTTTTTCTGCAACATTTCCCATTTATTTTTGATTTTCTGTAATTTTTCCAGATTTTTCTGGCTTATTTTACTATTTTTCTCAATTTTAAATCATTTTTAATTACCAAAAATCAATAAAAAATCAGAAAAAGCTTTGAAAAATACAAAAATATTTTTAGAAATTCTTTTATAATATTTTAGAATTTTTAGAATTAAATTTTTATTTTTCCACTTTATTTTTCTATTTTTTTTTATTTTTAATTCATTTTTAATTCCAAAAATAGAAAATAAATTATAGAAAATAAATAAAAACTCAAAAAAATATTTTCCTTTTTCTTAAAATTCTTTTTATTAGTTTAAGATTTTTAAAAAATATTTTCAAGTTTGTAGGATCATTTTTCAATATACGTTACGTTTTAAATTTTGCGGTTGCATTTCCGTTTTAACGTTTTTAACTTTGGTGCATAATTGGCTTGTACTCTTTGCATATTTCATCTTTGTTTGTTATTACTTGAACTATTTGATTGCTATTTTCACTTTCTCACTTTTTAATTCATGATTTCACGAATCGATATTCTCGATTCCATTCGCCTTCGTTGGGAAACGACTCGGGTAAATCCGTATTTCTCGCGGATTTCCTCGTACTTACTAATATATATACTAAATTGAGCAATCAATTTTTGGGGCCGCTGCCGGGGAAGGTCGAAGTAAATTTTTGAATATCGTTTTGAAAAATCGTGTTTTGTTAAGCCTTCCTTTACTTTGTATATATATTTCTATAAAAATTGAAAAATTCAAAACACTTTTCCTAAAGTGTTTACAAAATACCAAAAAAATAATAAAATTTACAGCCTCGTCTCGACCGAAAGGAAGGGCGTTGTAAACCAAAAAAGTCTCACAATATAAGAAAAACGTGAAATTAGTTGTTTATTGGATTATTTCAATTCAACAACCGATTAAGCGGGAAAATTCGTTTCTCTCGTTTCGTCGCGCGTGGTTTTGAAAGAAACGATTTCAATTAACGTAACGTTTTACAAAAAGAAAATAAAAGCTAATAAAAGTTTTTGTGATTTGTTTTTCTATAAATATAAAAACCAAAAATAATCTTCTTATCCTCTAAAATTTGATTCTTCTCAAACCCTCTTATGTTTAATTCTTATGGATCCGTTTTGTGTTAATTGTGGAGAACCGTTTTTCGGAGGGTTGTGTGTGTGGTGTACGTGCGACCAATGTGGTGATAATATTCAAGATGGAGTTTGTTGGAATTGTAATTCTCCAGCGTATGATCAAAGATCGTTCAACAATCTGTCAAACGTTCCCAATTTCTATCAAACACCACCACAACCTTCGTTTAATTGCTATAATTGTGGAAACCCTTCCGAAGAAGGAGTGCCTTGTGGGGTATGTTTTTGTAATGAATGTGGATACGCTAATTGTATGTGCTATGCCCCGAGAGCTGACACGTCTTACGCTTACGATCCGAGCTTTGATTTTTATCCTCAAAACTTTTGTGAGCAAGAACCGTATTACAATGGTGATTCATTTCAAAATCAATCAAATTTTGAACATTGTGGGGGATCGTCTGAAAATTTTTATGAGCCGAATTCATGTTACGATTCTCATGGTTTTAACCAACCCCCACAAACTTCTGAATTTACTAATCAAATTTTTGAAATTAAATCCATTATTGAGACGTTAAAAGAAATGGTGGTTAATCGTATTACATCTGCTCCCGAGCCTCATGTGAAATCAATGGAAGAACTTCTTGCCGAAGAAAGAAAATCTCAATTCTGTGAGTGTTGTATGTACGACGATGATGATTCCATGATATACAATTATATCTTAAAAAAAACCCCTAAAAACACTCTCTCTTGGGGCGATTACAGCCGCCTCCTCCCCACCCTTTATCCGACCAAAATCCACCACTAAAATCGCCTCTCTACTGCTAAATAATCTCCTGATTCGTTTAGCTAGTATGCAATCGGTTTTAGAGGTGTGTTAATTTAAGAGGAGGCTGGTTTAAACCCTAACTAATCGATTATTTTTTGGTCGGTTCTGGTTTTTGAGTTTAATCGTTCCCTTTATTATTGATTGATCCGTATATCATTCTGAAATCCTAAGTCGGTTTGATCGACTATAATATATATTCGGACGATTTTTATCCTGCCGCACGTTTGATTCATTCTTTATACGATTCCCTTTTAGGGTTTTGTTTCTTTTCTGTGCGATTATCTATTCCTGGTGCGTTAACTCTATTACTAAACTCGTTAGGGTTTGGTTTACCTTATGATTGCTGGTTCTGTTGATCGATCAAGTGCTGTTCATTGCTCTATTATTAAAGGATCGATTATGGTTGGTTTTAGCCTTAACGTCTATAAAACCTTTTTGGTTTTTACATTCATGGGTTACTGGTCGTATACCCGTTAGGGTTTGATTTAATGCTGGTACTCTTTTGGGTTCTTATGTTCGTACTCTGATGGAGTTTAATGGAAGTGGGTTAATGAGAGAGGGTAAGTGATTTTCAAGTCTGTTATTGATCGATTTGGATGTTGGGTTGATTCTACTGCTGCTACGCTTATGACTACCCCTACAAATTGATCGGCTGTTTTTGTGTTAAGTTAGGGTTTCGATACCTTAACAGTATGATCTTATGGAAGTTAAGTTTGAAGGTACTCTTGTTCAAAAACCTATCGTTCATACATTTACAAGATAATCGTCTTATTCGATGGTCTTGTGATAGTATGTCTATGCATATTCATACCAGATTTATGGGTTTTATTGCTTTGTGGTATGTACTATGTTCCTTTGGAAGTTAGGGTTTGCAATACCCTATTGTTCGTCTATGGCAGATTATGTTTGCTTCGGGATGCATTCGGATCATTGCATTTAGCAACATATAGATCGTGTCATAGTGGAGGTGATTGGAAGTTCTACGTTGATTCAGCTTTGGTGCTTTACTACCAGGGTTTCGACTGCATCGTGGTACTGTAAGTGTCCTTTGGGACTGAGGTGAGGGATTTCACCCTCATCCTATGTACTTCAATGGTTCGTGCTGTGGGATGGATGTGGGATGTTCGCATCTCAAGTTTGTCTTGTTTTTATACCTAGTTTGATACATTGTAATTAGCTAGGTTTGGTTTGTGTTTATGGCCTGTCATAAACACTTGTTTATCAAGCGCATGTGCTTGAGGTTAATGTGGTACTTCAGCCACATTCCATTTGTACTTAAACGTTTTTTGGATAATATATTTACCGGGTCGTTGACCTTTTACCCAAAAAAAAAAGATGATGATTCCATGATTACGATTGTTCTTAACCCTCAAAAAGAATCTATCCCTCCTTCCGTAATACCCGAGGACTCTCTTACAATGGGGGACGAGCATCTAAACACTATTCCGGCATCGAAATCGGACGAATTCAATAAGTCTAGTGTTGAGAACCTTGTCTCAATCCCAAGTGAGTTCGAGGAAATCTCTAACTGTGATTATGAATTTGTTGAAAATAATCGTCTTGATAATCATGTTGATACGAATGATATACCGTTTGATGAAAATCGTGTTGAAATATTCTCCGATTCTGACGATGACGATTCTATATCTTGTGGAGAAATCGATTATGTTGATGAAGAACCTTCTGAGCTCATAAGTTTAGAAGAAGAGAATGACGAAGATGTTGATACGGAAATACAAGATGAAGCTTTACGTGAAACATTGTTGAATGTCAATCTTCTTATCTCTCGAATTGAAGCATTAAATGATTCTCCGACTTCTTCTCCTATCCCCAATATGGATAGTGATTTCTTACCCGAGCTTGAAATCTTTCGATTTGAAAAGACGAGTAGTGGCAATCCCACTATTCATGCTGATATCTCTCTTCCGGATTATGAATGCTTTACTTTTGATATTGATTCTGTGCTTATTTCCGATAATCCGTCACATGACCCTCTTTTAGAGGATGACGATCTATTTCTTGCTGCGGATGACTCGATACCACCGGGTATTGAGAATGACGAGAATGTCCTTCAAAGAAATATTCTTTCCGATTTATCTTCTTCTCGTCCACCCGCGAAACCACCCGATGTAGATTTTGAATCCGGAACGGATAAAGATATTCTTGGAGTGGTGGACGAGATTTCTGAACAAGAGATTCCTTTTGTTATCCAAGTGTTTCTCCCATATTTTACTTATCCCCTCATTTCTTCACTTTTCCACTCCAACGGGAGTGAGGATACCGTTTTTGATCCCGGCATCTCCGTTTATCATGTTGGGTGTCCATTCCATCTGCTCTCCCCAAGGACGAATTAATTCGGGGATCGAGTCAAGCTCATGTGACTCGGTGAACAAAAACAAGCGCTTCGTGGGAGGCACCCCATGCTTATCCTTTTATCTTCTTAAATTTCTTATTTCTAATGTGACGTGAGGAGGGCGACCTCTTTCAAATCTTGTGTTTTGTGCTTGTTGTTGTTTATGTCCAGGATTTGCCCGAATAATGAAGACTCTTGTGCTCGTTGTTTTGTCACTACTCGAGTTTCATTTTTCGTTGCTTATGGAAATCCAAATATCCTAATCTTATCGACTAACATTTATCTTTTGGCATAATTAATAAACGGCCTTAGATTTATGTAGGAGAACCCTTACCTTTTTAAACATTGAGGACAATGTTTCGTTTTAGTCTGGGGGGGTGATCGTTCGATCTGATTTTTGCCTTGCACTTTGCTGTGAACTCTCGCAACTCCGTTTTCCGCCAAAAATAAAAAAAAAATTGAAAAAGTTGAAAATTTCAAAAATTTTGAAAAAATGAAAGAAAAATTATGAAAAGCACAAAAAAATGTGAAAAAATTGAGAAAAATTATGCACAAATATAATAAAGTTTGAATAAGTGTTTTGACACCTTGTTGACTTTCTTGCTGGCGAGAGTAGGAATAAATATTTTGACTTGACCAGGCGTGTTGAGCCCTAGCTTGTTCCCTTACCCAATGATAATCACATAAGCTTGTGCTAGTTTTGTACACAAGGAGCTGCAACATGCGAATTCTTTCTTAAGAATCTGCAAGTTCCCGTACTTGACTTTATACATGCGCAGCTTAAAAGTTTTCGCTAGTCTTATACATCAGGAGCTAGAAAACGCGAATTCTTCTTCTAGAATTTGCAAGTTTCCGTATCTGACTTTATATATGCGTGGCTGATTATCGGCTAAGTATTCGCTAGTTTCATTATTTGGAATCTTAAATTGCGAAGAGCGAGAAATGATAGAGTTTATTGAGAAGTTAGATGCTAAACGTGGAGTAGTGGTTCTATTTAGAGCTCATGAGAGGTACTTGTGGCTTTTTACTCCCATCAGATACGTCACCCATATATAATAGATGTTCTAGGTTAATTAGTGGTATTTCGGTTTGAATAATATTTAGTTCTTTGTTTTCTTAAGAGAATTTTAGCTTTAGAAGTTGGGTACATATCAAGGAACATCAAAAATAAGAGCAAAAAGTGAAAAAATCAAAAGTCAAAAGTTGATTATCTATGTGGTTTTGGAGCTACCCGATAAGCTTCCATTGATGTTGAGAAAAAAAAAGTCAAGAAAGAAAAAGAAAAAAAAAGTGAAAAGTATGAAAAATATGAGAAAAGTGAAAAATGAAAAAATAAAAGTTGAAAGTTATGTTGAATAAGAGTTTGAATGTATAAATAAGTTGTTGGCGCGTGAGGTGCATGTGTATAATTCTGAATTGGACACATGAGGTGCACGTGTAGTACTCCGCAACTTATATTTCTGATATTGTATGTGCCAAAATTCCTTGATGTGGACCGAATTTCTATTGCAGTGGTTCTTAAGAGAAAATGAATAACTACTTATCGTTTTAACTTAGGTGTCACTATCAGACTAAAAATTATTGAAACGAGAAAATATGAAGCAATTCATTTCTCAACAAAATAAAATATTGAGATATAAAACCTAGGAAATGGGAGTAAGGAGTTTCCACAAGTAACTGTTATGAGTAGTGTTAGCATCTAACTTATAGATAAGCTGTGATCTCGTTTGTACACTTAGTTTGGGGACTTGTGAAAAATCAAGGATGACGATTTTTATCCTTACGGTCACTTTTCTATGAAAAGTGTTTCTATTCGTTGACCCTAAAAATTATTGCAAAATAATGAAAGTTCAACAAACCGTCACAAGTATGAAGTGTAGAAAAGTATAAAAATAGAAGTGTTAGTGGAATAAAAAAATAAAAGGAAAATTTTGGAAAACGGAGCGTTTTTGGGAATAAATGATTTTTTAATCTCTTTTGAACCTCCTTGCTACTTTTCAAAGTTAGTAGGAAGAGTTTTGAAATTATTTATCCCAAAAGCGTGAATTGATCACATTGCGTGAGGACACGACAATACCTTAGTCTGGGGGATTTTGGTGTGTATTAATTTACACACCTTTTCTTTACCAAATACTGGACCAAAACGACCAAAACCCGACTTAAAATGCCAAATATGTTGTGTTTATGTGTTTATGTGAATGCAGGTACGGATATGAACAAAAGTAACAAAAATAGCAAACACGAGCACGAGATAATGAAAAGGTTCAAGAGCCGAAGCCGGGGAAGACTTTACAAGTTTTTGATTATGCTTATTTGGTCAAAGTCGACCCTCAACTTTCATCAAATGCCATAAGTAGCCCTTGGATTAATTTTGCAAAGTTGGCAGAAATAGCCTTGGATTTTAGCATAATTCATAATTGGTCCTTGTAATATCAAAGCTGAAATTATATCACAAGCCTGGTCCAAGAATTAGTAAAGTCCAAAATCCATTAACAAATACCAAGCCCAATCTACCTTGTCCCCTTGACCCGAGCCCACCAATTACCCATACCCACTCCAGTCAACTCTTTTTACCAAAGTCAAAACAAATAATAAACTTACCCCGTACCCCTTTTTCCCTCCACCCAATTCACCCTTACCCCAGAAAAAATACTATTACCATGAACCCTAAATTACCAATACCCTTAATTACCACAATTAAGGGTAATTCAGTCAACTCAAATGGCTTCTAGAAGATCAGGATGATGTCAGAAGGTGTCAGTGAATCAAACAAGCACACGGGGGACATGTGGCATTATCCTATTTGATGAGACGCGTCATAATTCATTATCCAAGGGTTGATACTTGATGGAATATGATTGGAAGAGATCAAATGGCTCAGGAGTGCTATAAACAAACACAGCCTCACACGGATTGCCAACATGGCAATCCGTGAGCTCAACCCTCATCTCTCCTATATATAGAACACTAGTTTAGCTAGATAGGTGTGGAGTTTTTGAATAGCGAAGCTTTGCCAAAATCTTTTCTTAATTGTAATCATTTAAAATTCAGTTGTAACTTCTCTTTGTTTAATGAAATTTAGTTTTAATTTGAATCAAATTTGTTTTAAGTAGATTCCAGCTTATTGTTTTTAGCTTATTGTATTGGTGTTAATCTCTTTAATTTCAGTAGAAGTTTAGTTTTATAAATATCTTTTCACTATTTCATTCAATTCAATGCTTAAGTAGTTAAAATGGTTTTGTAAATTCAGAAAAATTAAATAGAAAAGTTTAGTTAAATCAGTTTACAATAAAGCTGTTTTGTTGATTTCTACATCTTATTTTAGCTCAAAAGCTCTTTTGAGTTTGTTGAATTCATTTTCATTGTTCAAATATTTTCACAGTCAACAGTGGTCAACTGTTGTGTTAATTGGTGGATTATTGGTAGATTGGGATAGATAAGGAAGATCCTAGCCTATCTAAAGATAGGCTGTGTGGGAAACCTCTCGGTTTGGCTGAGAGGATATTGTAAGTTCTCGTTTTCGTTTTCATAGCTTTACATTGAATTTTTAGAATCAACTAGTGTAAGTATGTTTTTCATTATTTTACTGTTTCATTGATACTTTTTAGCTGATAATATAGATATAATTGCTGTGTAGTAGTACTATTTGGTGTAGTATAACTTGTTTGTTGATTTGATCTCAACTGTTTTGGAGATCTATTTTCATCAGTCTTATATGAGTAACTGTCTTGGTGAAGATTGGTGAGTTGGCTCTTCTGTTGTCTCTAGTTGTTATTGGTGATTGATATTGCTTATGTTAGTAATTGTTAACTCAGTAGATCATAGGCTTTGAGATTTGCAGTGTTGATCAAGGAATCTAAGTTTTCATAGTGTATTAGCTTAGTTAAGGGGGTGTTTGGAACTGAGTTTTGCTGAGCATTGTAGTTTGTTTATTGCTGTCTCATAACTTACACAGGTCATATTAGTGTAGTATATAAGTTTAGTCATTAAAAACAAGTAGGTTATATTAGTAATAGTCAAAAATAGATTTTAGCTATTGTGAACTGTTGGAATTTTAAAATTTCAGTTAGTATATTGTAGTAATAGTAGCTTATTACTAATATTTAGCATAATATAGCATAACATTAGCTTATTAGTAAATTTAGAATTAGAATGGAGCATTAGAAATTAGAAATAGTCAAAGTTAAATAGCATTCAATAAGTCAACTGTTATCAGGATTGAGTTTCACTAGCTGCTGAGTTTGGGTGATTTTAGACTAGTTTAAGTTTGATTCTAAGTTGGTAATCAGTTGATTTGTTATCTCAGTAGTATAGTTGAACTGTTACTTCCTTTACTTTCTAAGTTTGAGCTTATTTGGTACTACTTTTTGAGGCCTGCAGTTAGGGGTTTGAGCTTATGTTCTGAATTGAATTGTAGGACTGCTTTAATTTCTTTGAGCTCAAACCTGAGCTACTTTGAGTTTTCTGTGGCCTTTGTGAGTTATTTAAGTGTTGTGTATGTTCTGCTTATCCTAGCTTATTCTGTTTATACTTGTGCTAAGTGGTTAGCTTATTCTAGACTGCTTATTATTTAGTTGAAGTATCTCTGTGTGATCTCTGTTCTTATTTTGAGCATTTCTGAGCTTGTATTTACATATTACAGCTGTAGTATTAGTTTGGCAAGGTTTTGTGGCAAGTGCTTATAAATAAGCACTTGCCATAAGCTGTTTAAGTACTGAATAAGCACTTCTGCTTATTATTTTTAATTCAAATTTTTTTTGCAATATTTCCCATTTATTTTTGATTTTCTGTAATTTTTCCAGATTTTTCTGGATTATTTTACTATTTTTCTTAATTTTTCTTCATTTTAAATCCTTTTTAAATAATTTTTAATTACGAAAAATCAATAAAAAATCAGAAAAAGCTTTGAAAAATACAAAAATATTTTTAGAAATTCTTTTATAATATTTTAGAATTTTTAGAATTAAATTTTTATTTTTCCACTTTATTTTTCTATTTTTCTTTATTTTTAATTCATTTTTAATTCCAAAAATAGAAAATAAATTATAGAAAATAAATAAAAACTCAAAAAAATATTTTTATTTTTCTTAAAATTCTTTTTATCAGTTTAAGATTTTTAGAAAATATTTTCAAGTTTGTAGGATCATTTTTCAATATACGTTACGTTTTAAATTTTGCGGTTGCATTTCTGTTTTTACGTTTTTAACTTTGGTGCATAATTGGCTTGTACTCTTTGCATATTTCATCTTTGTTTGTTATTACTTGAACTATTTGATTGCTATTTTAACTTTCTCACTTTTCGATTCACGATTTCACGAATCGATATTCTCGATTCCATTCGCCTTCGTTGGGAAACGACTCGGGTAAATCCGTATTTCTCGCGGATTTCCTCGTACTTACTAATATATATATCTATATATATATATATATATATATATATATATATATATATATATATATATATATATATATATATATATATATATATATATACTAAATTGAGCAATCAGATATCATCATGTAAAGGGCAATTGCTCTCATCAAGTGAGCAAGTGTTTAGGGAAAACGGATCCCATAAACTAAGGTACAATTGCTGTAAAACCCTAAATTTTCAAACTTGTGAAATTCCTAATTTACCCCTCTAACTTTGAATGTATAAGAACACTATAATCTAAAAGCTAAGTTACTAAATCCCTAAAAGCATTTATGAGATTATTAAACCTTACACTATAACCTAGATAACTAAAATACCTAACTTGAAATACAAAAACCTCCAACACATGGCACAATACACACGTTTAAAAGCTCTATGGGCCGAATATTGTTCACACATTGATACATAACTTTTGAGCCTTGTATAATTGCAAGATAAATAAAAGAATTGGCCCATGTATATTCCAGGAAAAGACAATATCAAAACCAAGTCAAGGGATCCCACAAATTTCGGCTGGTGATTTTCCCATTCATTGTGTACGCACCTTTACTTTTCTCTAACACATCATAATACACGGATCATTCACAAAAGTTATCACACACAAAATAAAACCCTAACTAAACAAAACAAGCGGCACCCTTGGTTCTCTTTCATTATTCATGAAACAAAGGTGTTCAAGAAGTGCAAAAGAGGGTTGTGATCATGGTCGACATTGGAGATTCAAAGGAGGTGTTTAAGTATGATCTTGGTGGTAATTTTGGACGTGGGACTGCTGGTTCGAATAAGGTCTTTGTTTGCGGGTTAAAACTGTTTGAAAGGGGTGTTATCTATTTGTGGTTTGGTTGTTTCGAAAGCAAGTTTTAGTCTTGGTATGTTCTTCTACTCGTCACGCTTCAAGGGTATAGTTTTCTGGCCTTGTTCGATTTATCTCATCGTATTTCGATCTCTTTAAGTCTTGGGTTAATCGACTAACATATGCAAATAAGTATGACACACTTAAAAACCTATTCTGGAATCGGCTTCATATCATAAAATAAACCACATAAAATCATATGTATAATTGTTGCAACTCGTACATGTTTCTGTTTTGAATCAGTTGTTCTTTCTAACCATAAATTTTTGGGGTAAAGGGGAGTAATCCTGCACCCTAGTAAAATTCATTATCCAAAAACGTTGAAGTAATTAAGAGATATAATTGGACGCGTGATGTTAGCAAATGCTCGTTCAAAGTGGACATTCAGAAGGCATACGATACGGTCAATTGGGATTTTTTGAAGAAGTGTCTCGTTCATTTTGGCTTCCACAGATCCATGATCCACTGGATTATGGTATGTTTAACTTCTGCCTCCTTTTCTTTATGTGTTAATGGTGAGTTGCATGGATTTTTCAAAAGTAAACGGGGTCTTAGGCAGGGTGACCCGATTTCTCCTTATTTGTTCACTATTGTTATGGAAGCATTTAATATGATGGTTAAGAGACATATTAGAAGGGATGGTCGGTTTAGGTATCATTGGGGTTGTGAGAAATTTCAACTGACCCACTTATGTTTTGCGGATGACCTGCTTTTATTATGTCATGGTGATTTAATCTCTGCTAGTATTCTTAGAAGAGCATTGGATGAGTTTGCTATGTGTTCTGGTCTGTTCCCTAGTATAGCTAAGAGTGTTGCTTTCTTTGGGAGTGTGCCTGATACGGTTAGGGATAATATTTTGCTTGTCATGCCGTTTAGAATTGGTGTTCTGCCATTAAAATACTTGGGTATCCCTCTGTCCGGTAAGAGAATTGTTAATGAGGATTGTAGAAGTTTGATTCAAAAGGTTAAGAATCGCATTAATGATTGGAGAAACAAAACGTTATCCTTTGCGGGTAGACTTCAGTTAATCGCTTCTGTTCTTACTTCGCTTCATGTTTATTGGGCTTCGATGTTTCTTTTGCCTAATCATGTTTGTGATAATATTGATAAACTGTGTAAAAAGTTTTTATGGTCTGGTGGGGGTGAGGGTAGTGGTATTGCTAGTATATCGTGGAAAGATATTTGTAAGCCTAAAAATCAGGGGGGCCTTGGTCTTAAACCTCTTAGACTTATGAATGAGGCTTTAATTGCTAAGCATCTTTGGAACGTTATTAGTAAGAAAGACTCGCTGTGGGTTAGGTGGGTTCATGCTTAGAGGATCAAAGACAGAAATATTTGGTTTGATATTAAACCTGAACATGGTGCTTCGGGTTGGAATCATATTCTTGGTCTTAGGGATAAAATTCGATCATTTGTGGTTTATAGATTGGGTAATGGTAAACAATGTTCTATGTGGTTTGATAAATGGCACACTAATGGCCTGCTGTGTAAGGTTATTACTCATAGTTTCCTTACTGAGCATGGGTTGGATACTAGTGATAAGGTTGCTGATAGGATTGACAGTAATGGATGGAAATGGCCTAATGAATGGAATAGTCTTTTTGGTGATGTTTTAAATGTGCCTGTTCCCGTTTTATTTGATGAATTTGAGGACAAGGTTTTATGGATTAATAAGGATAACAAGGATGTTGAATTTAGTGTCAAAGAAGCTTGGAAAGCGTTAAGGTTTGATAGCCCTAAAGTTATGTGGTATAAGCACGTTTGGTTCTCCCAATGTATCCCTAGACATGCGTTTGTGCTTTGGATGGCTATGCGGGGTAGACTTAAAACATTGGATCGTATTTCTAGATGGTTCAATATTTCTAGTACTGTTTGCCCTTTATGTAATGCCGTTGATGAATCTCATGCCCACTTGTTCTTTTCTTGCAAATTTTCTAAGGCTGTTTGGGATAATTTAAAACTTTTGTGTAAGCTGGATGATATTTCGTATACGTGGGCTGAAGTTGTTTCTGGAATCTCTATTAGAACTGCTAATAATTCTATATGTAGTGTGATTCAGCGTTTAGTGTTTGGAGCTGCGGTTTATTACATTTGGCAAGAGCGGAATTTTAGGTTGTTTCAAAAGAATTTTAGAAGTGAGGAGACTATTTTTAAGATTATCGTTGATATAGTTAGACATAAGCTGTTAAATCTGAAGATTAAGTATTCTGTGGAATCTGTGAAGGCTGCACATATTTGGAAAATCCCGTTGAGGAGTTATAGCTGTTGTGACAATGGTATTAATGGTGTTACTTGACTCTTTGGTGACTGTGAGTTTGCACAAATTCTTATTGAATTTGGGGCTTTGGGTTGGTAATGTTTCTGCTAATCAGTATTCTAACGGTGTTTTTGTGATGGTTTGTAATTTCAACAGATCTTGTAACTGTTGGGTTTGTTGGTGTTTCTTGGGCACTGGTTCCTGGAAATGTAATTATGTTTTTGTGATTTTTGCAAGTTATTATGCACTACAGATGAGAGGATAGCTTCCTGCGCTGGTCATCAGTTTGTAGTATGGAGGTATGGATGGCTATGCACTACAGGAACCGATTTTTTATTCTGCGCTGATAACTTGTATTGGTTGACATGGTCTCAAATGAGTTTAATGATTAATGAGACTGAGTTTGTGATTGCTATCAGGTTTATTACTATTCTGTTCAGTATTTGGAGCTGTTATTATTCTTATGATGGTTGGGTTTGTTGGTGTTTCTTTGGTACTGGTTTCTGGAAATGTAACCTTGTTTTTGATCCGGGTGATTGTGGTTCTAGCAAGTTACTATGCACTACAGATGAGAGGATAGCTTCCTGCGCTGGTCATCATTTTGTAGTACGGAGTTATAGATGGCTATGCACTACAGGAACCGATTCTTTATTCTGCGCTGGTAACTTGTATTGGATGCTATGGTTTCATATGAGTCGTATGAGTAAGGTGACTGTGGTTGTGATTGATACCAGGTTTATTCCTAATCTGTTTATTATTTGGAGGTATAATGGGTGCAATATTAGTACTGTTACATTAATCTTTGAGGTTTGCTTTGTTAATTGGTGGGGGTGTAAGGTGGTTTATGTTAGCAGGTATTGTGCTTCCTTTGTTCTTATCTTTTGGTACTCTAACGTGAACATACCTTGTACTCTTTTTTCTTGCTCAAAGTTTTCCCACAGGGTTTTTATTTGGCAAGGTTTTTTAACGAGACAAGGTTATTGGATGATTGATGTCTTGATGTTTCATCCTTTCCCTGATCTGAGGTTCAAGCTTATGCTGATTTGGATGCTTTCCTTTGACCAAGTTACCTGGTGTTGTTATGCTGAGATTCTGAGATTCTGAGTTGGTGATTTTATATGTGGCTTTGTGATATGTTACACTATTATTGTATCAGCTTCTTCCTGTTATTATGACTTCAGTATTTTATGCTTGCTATGACTACTTGTGAATGGTGATGTTTGGAGCTCTTTTGGTTGATTCCTTTTGAGTACCCCATGTATTCAGAGTTCTCAAGTGGTCTTAGTTCTAAGCTGTCTATATACTGAGGTTTAATGTTCAGGGGTTGCTTTTGGTTTATGCAGTAGTGGTTGTTTTTTTGTTCTCTTTTGTTATCTTATCTTTGTTGGTTATCAGTTTGAGCTTGTCTCTTCTGCTTTGTTTTTCTGTTTCTAGGCAAGTTGTGTTTGGGTTAGGGGTTGTCCTTTCCTGATCCATCTTGTGCTATCTTATGTATATAACCTTTATTTTATTTAATATATTTTACCTTTTTGTAAAAAAAAAACGTTGAAGTACAAAATGACGAGGGTGATTTCCCTCGCCCTCAGTCCCTTAGGACACTTACAAGACATGTATCTAAGAATGACAAACCATTCTTAAAACTAACATGCACAACATGTGCAACTGACCAAACAAACATGCTAAACAAAAGCAACTTAACAAGCAAAAATCACAAAACAATAGAAATAAAGATAACTATTTCTTCTTGCGTCCTTGCACCTGGAAATCTTTCGGAGAACCATTCTTGAACTTGGAATAATTTGCAATATCATCATAGTTCTCATAGACTTCATCAACTTCATCAGCAAACGTAACCCTCTTCCTAGGAGTCGTCACTACATCACTTGTAGTAAACGAGCTAGACGTATCAAAATCAGAATAGGCCACACTTGTAGAAGCACCATCATTGTGAGAACCATGCTCCCACAAACCATAAGTAGTGCTATGCAATGGAACCACATTAACACCACTTAACCCCACGGATTCCACACCCCCAAAAGAAGCATGAACATCCACACGTTCCATCTGCTCAAGTTGAGTATGTCCATCCTCAACAGGAGCAGCCCAAAATCACTCTTCAAAGCATCATTAGATGAACCACTCGAATTAGAATCACCATTAGTAGGCTTAAAAACAGCCCTCACATCAGGTTGTGTACCTCGATTCTTCTTCTTGGTAGCCGGTTTAGAAACAGGTTGGTACGAAAGTTTTGGCTTAGTTGAAACCCCCCAAGCCCCTTTCTTACCCTTATCACTAGTATGACCAGCCTTAGTAGAGTGAACCTTGCGCTTAATATCAAAATCTTGTGGAGTCGAATCCTTAGTAACCCGCTTACGTCTAAGAGGACACACATCATCATCATGATTGAAACAAACACACTTAGAACACCAAGATGGCCACCATTCATACTCAACATCAAGAACTTCCATGTAATGACCCTTACCCTTAGGCAAAGGAATCTCAACCTCAATTGATTCCAAAACATCCAAATCAGCCGATAATTCAATAAGTACCCGTGCATATGAATAACGTCCCCAAGGATTCTTACACATATCATTAGTACCCGCATCAAACCGTATTATCCGCCCCAACTGTTTTGCAATCAAACTAATACCGGCTTTAGAGTATACAACGGACGGTATATTATGGATACATACCCAAACCGGTACCTTAGTAATCTTCTCCTTCTCAAGCCTCATATTAGGCACCCATATATGCAAGAATAAAGGCGTTGATCTAATAAACCAAGGACCACCATTAAGAACTTTATTCATACCTTCACGTGAAGAGAACTTGAAAATGAAGAAACCATTCCGCAATATAACATGTTCAAGGTTTACTCGCATCCTATTATTTAATCGCACCTCTGATTTGCATAAGGTTTACTTATTATGATGAAACCCTAACCAATTTTTCGATCTTTATTTAGGGTTTCGCTGGTGATTCAACCGTCCCTAATATCCTTTATCCTATGTCGGTTCTACTGATTTATATTTATAAGGGGTCGATTTGATGTGTTATGCTCTGAACGATTATGAAACCTTTAGGTTTTTACTTTTTTGACGATTATTGGAAGTGACCCTCGCTAGGGTTTTGGCGCTTTGGTTCGTTTACATGTTTGGGTTATGATTGTTATTTGGACGTGGGTTCTTGGGAGAGATGAATGTCGCATTGTTTATTGAATGTGTGATACTGCTGTAATCAAAACCCTTGTTTATCAATTATTCATATGCCGATTAGTTCTATCTACTTATTTGGGACTGATGTGATGTGGTTTTGGTTATGGCTGCTTACGTTGGCAGTTTGTTCATGCTGATTACATGCAACCCTTCTAGGGTCTCGCTCCATGACTGCTACGTTAGTGATGTTAGGGTTTAGTCCATATCATTCATGGCTATACGCTTGTTTATTGGTTCGATGAGGAGTGAGAGATGGTAGACAAGTTTGTGAGGGTACCTTGTTCAAAAACCCTTTTGCCGTTTTCAAGACCTGCTGTTCATTCTTGTTAAATTATCGGTCTTGTTATTGTTGGTGCTGATTGGCATGCTAAGGATCCTTGTTCATCGTTCATAATCAGGTCGTCACTCTTATTTAATCTTGTGACCGATGCTACAGGTTTCTATGGATGTTTGGGTTTGCTGTTATACTTATAACCCTTATGTTAGTCTTGCTGTGGTCACACGTTATGAAGGGCTGATGTGAGATTGTTATTGTTTATTTCGGTCTTTGTGTGATCATGGGAGGTGTGTTGCATGGTGACTTGATCATTGGATGTCTTCATGTGTTTCACTCGTTTTTGTTTGAAGATTGGTTCAAGTTCGGATAAGCTGGAAGGTTGGGTCGGTTAGACCATGTTTTATGCTTCTAATTCGATTTGCTACGGTAGTCACTCTTATTAGGTTATTAGATTATGCTTGCATAATACTAATCGAAGACGCAATTTGTTGAAGCTGGAAGTTCGCATGTTTATGATCTGGATCGCTAGGATGACTAAGAAGGCTTATTTTATTTGAGTTGTGATGTATTGTATTTTTATTGCTAGTCATCGTTAGTTGTATTTAGATCTGGTAGTTATAAGAATGGTCTGTCATTCTTATATAGTGGTAGTGGTAGTGTCCTTAGGGACTTCGATGAGAGACTCACTCTCTTCCATTGTACTTAAACGTTTTTGATTTATGTATTTTACCGGGTGCAGGATTACTCCCCTTTACTCAAAAAAAATATAACATATTCAAAGCCGAACCTTGCCCAAGCATGCTTGACATAGTCTTCCACAATGGGAAATGCAATTCTTAGACCAATGAAATAACCGTATAATGAATTAGTAAGTTTAGTGCACATATCATCAACTACGGCCATTGGAATAACCACTCTTGAACCCGACCTAGTAGTCTCATCAACTCCACCAGATTGTGAATCACTAGGTACATTAGGCTCACAAGAACCTCCAATATTACACTCATCAGCTAGCCTTTCACCATTATCCTTAGACGTACCAACCATTGCAGCCCCCAACGAATCAGATGCTACAACATTACTAGACTTAGGAACATCAGATTTAGAACTAGCCAAACGTACCCCTTTTTGTAAAGCAAACTTCGGATCAGAAACAACGGGACCATGATCACGAGGAAGAGCAAAACTCCCCGTTTTTCCTTCCAAACCTGCACTTTTCAATATATCCTTCAATGGCATACTTGCATTAGTAAGAATCTTACCATCAATATTACCAATCCTAGTAGCCAACTCCTTAGCCTTAGAAGGCTTTTTAACATTCATAGAACCAGATTCCATCTCTCTAAAACCCACGTAATAAAATAACTAACAGCAGCAAACCCTAGCGCACAAACAAAATCCAAAACCCTAGAATGGGTACTTGCAAGGAGATAATAAACCAAACCCAAAGAATTCAGTTATGGAGTTACGAATACACCAAACCCAAAAGAGTTTAGTAATAGCAGCAACAAGAACGACCAGATCCCAAAATCATACAAGCATGAAAGCGTGAAAACCGAAACCCTAACAGCCTAGAACCAATCACTTGAATAAATAATTGATCTGATTATATAATAAGTCAATAGAACCGACTTATATAGAATTAATACTCACAGGGTCGATTATGGATCATAGAGTCGGTTATATCCTAAAAAAACGATTAAGAAATCGTTAGGGATAGATAACCGCCAAAGAACAAAAAAACGATTTATTAACCCTAAAAAAACCGATCACCAGAATTCACCCACAAACGAACACGATTAGGATACTCAGAATGATATCAAACCGTGTTGGAATTAAATGGATTAGGGCAGAAAACAAGTGAAAATCGATTAAGAAAAGTTAGGGTTAATAATCGCCCCTAGAGAGAACTTTTAGGGTTTTTTTTCTCTTACTTTCTAACCATATATTGTTTTGGATCTAACCATATCATGTTTAAATTAAGAAGAATATAAGCTGGGTGTTGCTATTACTTTCGTAGCACATGAATTCACTAACTTGTCACATAAAATCATGGATTTAGAACTAAACCAGGTCGACCTATAAGCTAATTGTTTCGAATCGGATTAGTTATGATGTTGACCAAGGACGCAAGATATAAATGGGTTACAACCTGATTTAAATGAGTTAAATGAGAAGGGAAAGACATGCTTGAATTGGTTTAGGTTCGACATGAAATAAAAGAATAAAGGGTGCGTATCGTTTTCGTCCATGGTCCTGTTGTAAGGTTATATGCGAAGAAATAATTTTACACGCATGCTAATTGTAGAACATGTAGCCTAATATGTTATAATTATCTCTTTAAACCCGAAACTATATATATTTACATTATTAACCCTAAACTTGTGATTTTCACAATTTAGAATCCTATACTTTCGTATTTGACATATAAACTCTAATCTTTCCTTTTGACATTTTATATAACTTAACTTAATATATGACGACTTAAATCAAGTATGACTAATCTTACTAATTCGGGAAGCTACTAATTATGGAAACTTACTAAAACGGGAAACTTACCTAAAATAGAAAGTTACTAAAAAATGGAAAGCCGACTGAAATGAGAAATTTGATTTAAACAAAGTTATTAATAATAATACGATCATGAATTCGTGTAGATTTGCTGAAGAAGGACTTTGCTTCCGATATTTATGTTTCTGTTATGTTTGCACTTGCGGTCTAAGGTACAGATATTTTAATCTTTCAGTAAGGTTTCTCTTGACTCGTGATCCGTTTTCTTTGTCACTACTATGACTTCTGACCTTTGTACATCTGATATCTTTGGTTCATTTGATATGATAATTTGGTATGAAAACCTTTTAAAAATATAACTTGATGTTATGGAAGGAAACTGTTTTAAAGTGACATTCTGTGATTTTGATACGAAACCAGTTTTTTTTTTTTAAATGAAGAGTAAAGGACTTTTAAGAAGAGTGTTTTAAAAAGGGATATTTAGTGATAGAAATGTAAAAATGATTTGTAAAGTTTCTAAGTCTGGTTTCTGTAAGTTACAGACCAAACATCTTCATCACTCTCTCTCTAGGGGAGATCTTAGGCCGCCGCCACCTACCCTATTTTCGGGCCAAATCCATCCATAGAACCGCCTCTCTACCTCTCCATAGGTAGGTAATCGGTTTCTATTGGATGTGTGTTCTTTTAGAGGCGGCGTGCTATGCTTTAATATCGTTTTTTATGAGATCCCTACTATGTTATTTGGCGTTTTAGATCTCCTTTAAAACCGATCTGTTGGGTTTTAGGGATTCACTCTTGTGTATCTATTCAAACGCAGAATGGTTGTGGTCGTAATCCTAACTTATTCTAATATTCTTATCGCTATTTAGGGTTCTGATTCGTTTGGGGTTTATTGATCGCACTTATCATTCTTATTAGTTAAAGTTGGTGTATAATCGACTTATTATATCCAGGGTGTGATCTCTATGGCGTGTTGCTGTTTGGTTCGATCGTGTATGTATGTTGATATATCTATTTTTACGATCTGGAAATCAAATCTGATCCCTATTCGTTTTTTAGGGTTTTGAACGAAAACCTTTTTTAGGGTTTTATTTTAATCGGATTTGATTTGTTTCTTCATGGCGATTGGTTTTGCTGCTCGTTCAAGTATATCTTTTTGCAAGTGGGATTAACCAATCAAGTTATTAATGATTGTTGATCTGAAGATCGTGGGGTGGCTGCTGGTTTGTGATGGTTATTCGTGGTACTGGGTTGAGAGAGATGGGTCGTTGATCTGTTGGTGAGAATCAGGGTTTGTCACCATAATTCTCTGTTTTGTTTAGGGTTACTAAACCCTTGTTTATTGCATATACGTGAGACTGCTGCTGTTCTCATGATCGAAACCCTATATGATTATTCTAGTTGCAATCAGTTTTTTGGGACTGATTTGAGGTGGTTTTCGATTATGGTTGTTGTTTGCTTGGTAAGGTCTTGTAACCTTATCGTTGGCTGCTGTTGATCGTTATTGCTGGAAGTTCTTATGGCCCTTGATTCTTAGCATATTTCATCCTTCAAAGACAAGCTTGTCATTCATATTTTTTGGTCTGCTGATCGATGATGCTGGATGTTATGGTGGTCATGTTTATTATTGGTGTTTGCATATGAATTGTTCCTTGTTTTCTTCATGTGACTCATTCGTATTTGTTGGAAGATTTGTTCAAGTTCATATATGCTGGAAGGTTGGGTCGATTAGACCATGTTTATGCTTCAAGGTCGATTTGCTACGGAAGTCACTCTTATTAGGTTATTAGATTATGCTTTTGCATATTACTAATAGAAGACGCAATTGGTTGAAGCTGGAAATTTGCATGTTTAAGATCTGGATCGCTAAGATGACTATGAAGACTTAAATGTTTATTTGAGTTGTGATGTATTGTAATTTTATTGCTAGTCATGGTTAGTTGTATTTAGATCTGTTTGTTATAAGAATGGCCTGTCATTCTTATATAGTGGTAGTGGTAGTGTCCTTAGGGACTCCGATGAGAGATTCACTCTCATCCATTGTACTTCAACATTTTTTTGAGTAATATTTTGCCAGGGTGGAACCCCTTTTACCCAAAAAAAAGTTTGGTTTCTGTAAACTCTTTCACATTTTAAATATGAACTTATGAACTTTTGAAAGTGAACCTTTGGAAATGAACCTTTGATGATGAACCTCCGACATGAACCTATGATTTGACCTCTTTGATATGTTGAACTTTGATTTGAACCCTTTGCTATTCTGAACCTCTGATATGATCCTTATGTTATGAACCTTTGATTTAAACTCTGATTATGAACCTTGCCATATGTGACCCTTTGACCTGAACCTTTGCTATGCACCAGAATTATGAACCTTTGATTTTGGTACATTGATTTGACTTTGACTTTGCCATTTGTTTTGCCTTTGACCCTTTAGTATTATACCCGAGCATTTTGTTTCCTAGCTATGAAGGTAACATGGTCGTCGCATTGATGCACCAATGTCATGACTCCAGTGTGGTCGAATGATGTTCCACACCGTCCCTTTGTTTGATCTGCATTTGGTTTTGGTAGGGGCGTATGGATGCATCCTAGATTTGTTTTGATTTGATTTGCTACTACATTTGGTTTGGTGTCTGGTATTGTGTGCAGTACATGCCTTTCACAATATTTGGGAGCTAGCTACTCCAATTTGGTTACTTGAGGACTCCCCTCCTACTACATTTGGTATTCTGAGGTCTCCCCTTTGAATACATGGTTACTATGCTGAAGACTTTGATTTGCTTTGATTTGTTTGGCTCGTGGTAGAATACTGATACAATCTTAGCCTTTACCATTACTGTTACCTTTACCTTATATTCATATTATACCTTTGAGTTCCCCAATGCAACATATATTCTGTTCCTCATTCTGCTTCATATTACTTTGTTGTTATATCTGTT
This sequence comes from Artemisia argyi, assembly GCA_030686995.1. Taxonomy (NCBI): domain Eukaryota; kingdom Viridiplantae; phylum Streptophyta; class Magnoliopsida; order Asterales; family Asteraceae; genus Artemisia; species Artemisia argyi. The sequence goes on from CM060701.1 coordinate 102,743,283, forward strand.
CCTCATTCTGCTTCATATAACTTTGTTGTTATATCTGTTCACTGAGCTTTTTTAAGCTCAGCCGCATTCTTTTCCTCCGCGGCAGGTTTTAGAAGGAAGCTGGGTTTTGGGTGAAGAGTGCAAGTAGGAGTTTTAGAGAAGACTTAACTTTTGTTAACTACCTCGGACTAGAGTTGATTTAAAGACATTTGTATCAGATATTTTGTACCTTAGTTTTTGTAACACCCCCAATTCATGGTTGCAGCGGAATTCGAACTGGGTGTTACTCGACGGCACAATAGTCACAATAATAGAAAACGAACTCCAATTGAGTCGTTTTAAAAGGTTTATCATTCAAATTTGTATAAATATAAGAGATTACAAAATGAGGTCCCAAATGGTTCCATGTTTACAATGTATAATAAATGAGTTTTTGAATGATAATAAAATTTATAGCCCTCTTGAGTATCCGTGCCCTTCCGTGCCATCCTTGATCGTCATGAACCTGAAATACATGCTTGAGAGGTCAACACAAAGGTTGAGTGATATTCATAGAGTTTGTTTAATGTTTGAACACAATGTGTTGGTAGTAAATCGTTGAACACAATAATCGTAGTGTTTGTAGTTAAATCGTTTGAACACAATAATCGTAGTGCGAGCTATAAACTCACACCAATGTTTGGAAACAAAACAGGTAGGCTACGTTATTATACGCCCATGAAATGTATTATACACTAAGCTTATGACACCAAAACGTTAACGTGTACCAATATCGATCGGCAGATTTATCCCGGTAGGTACTTTGCCGTCATACCTAATGTCTTAAATATTAATGCATTTGTTTGAACTTAGTCAAAACAAATGGGATTCGTCAATCCCAATAGGCCTATTCACAATATTCGCGCTCACTTGCAAGTAACCCTCGCAAGTGATTAAATGGTTTATAATAAGGGATCTTGGTTTGGCAAGGATGTTACTTAGTGATAATAAAACATAGTCGAATAGCATACAGTAGAAAGCATTGTGTTCGAGTAGAAAAATAATAGCATGTATTCCCCCCAAGGGTTTGTAAAACATTGAAGTAATGTAAAGTGGGGCTATGAACTCACCTTGAGTTGGATGATGTATAATGAGAATGATGGATATGTCGTAAGAACTTCTACAAGCAACCTAGAATAATTGTTGTAACTTAGGTTTGGAATAATGTTTAAGGAAACATAAACATGCCAATATATGTATGTCTTGCACTTAGTCCATGATGTGGTATGATGTATAATGTAAGTCGTTGAAAGAAATGATTCATGAAACATGTATGTTTATATATCGTTTACTACCTTTCGGGCCGACATAATCCAGAAGTCATGTTAGTAAGCGTTCGAGGAGCCAGGACACTTTAACTCGTAAATCCACAACTCAACTCGACGGCTTACATAATGAACTCCTCACATGAGGCTCCCTACTATTGTAGTAGTTGATGAAATATATAGATATAAGTTTTGATCCGAAAAGTTACATGTCCGATACTTGAATAAACTTAGGAAAGTTTATTTGTACATGAAGATTGTTATTAGGGATAGTTTCATAAGTCTTGAATGACCATTTTCTCTTGGTAATATCTCATGGTTTCCTTTTAAGTGAAGTAGATCCAAATTGCTTGTTCATGTTATCGCCTAATTCATTGTTTCATGTTTACGCCTATGTAAGTTGTTATGGTCATTTCGTCATGGCCTAGCCATGACCCTTAGTCCTTGTTTCAAGGTCATGAGACACAACCTTGGCTCTATCCATGGTGGTGGTCTTGATTATAGGTCATAAGACCCCTTTGGTCTTCATAAACCATAACCTATATGTAATGACTTTGTCTAAAAATGGGCTGTTTAGAATTTGAAGAAATTTATCACTCGGAAAGCGTTTTCAGGGCTCGAGCTTCTTTGTTCCTGAACGAAAACGTCGTTCCGGACAACTTTTGTGTTTTAACTTTTTGATGAATCGGACCAGAAGTGGGACTTTCAAAACCCAAATTTGATCAGAATGGTATTTGGCAGTTTGCCGCAAAGTTTTGGTAACTTCAAATGGGCGTAACTTTTGACTCGTATACTCGTTTTAGGTGGTTCAAATTGCTATGGTTTCCTTGTTAAGTCCTCTACTGTAATATGTAATGATCCAACATCATATTTTTACCATTTTGATCAGGTCTTACCAAGAAAGTCACTAGTTTACTTGTTTTAGTAACTTGTTTGTAACAATCAATAACAATAACTTGTTTTGCTCACTTTTATACATCATTGACATAACTACAAGACATAATATAGCAAGAATAACATGTAAATAACATGAACATGATTATTTAACAAGAATCATGTTAGGGTTTGGCTTACAACTTTTGGCTTTCAAAGATGAAAGGAAGTAACATGTAAGGAAAAGGACTTTGATAGACTTGCTTCAACCCACTTCACTTCATGCAATCTTTCTACCCTTGTAATCTTGAAAGATGGATGATGAAGGTTGAGGTGAATTGAGTGGATTCAAACTCAAGAGAAATCACCAAAGTTCATGAGGTTATGGAAGTGTTTGATGAATGATAACCTATCTAGGGTTTCTACCTTGAACTAGCACTTGAATCATGCATGAAACTAGAAGGAAATGAGCAAAGGATGGAAGGGTTTTGGGGGTTGGAGGTGCACGGCATAAAGGGGATGGGGAGGGAGTATTTATAGTCCAAATGAGGAGGTTAGGAAGCTTACTAGGAAAGTGTTACAACTTGGTGACCAAGTTGTAATTAAGTGTTGATTTAGGGGTAAATTCATGAGATTGAGCCACATAGTGTGAATCCCCCCTCCTAGTGGCGGTTTGGAGTGGATAGGAAGGGATGAGTTGGTCTTGGATGATATTATCCAAGTATTGGATGAGTTTTGACTCCGGGAAATGCCAATCGTAAATGATTAAGCCTCAAAACGTAAAACCGGGTGTCCTAAAATTATGGAATTTGAAAGTATTGTTAAACATGTCCATATAGTTCATAATAAAATATAAAATGAGTGGTAGGTTCCATTTGGGTGTAAAACCCTGCTAAAAACTGGAAACACGGGTCTAAAACGCGTAATACGTAAAATGTACGAATATTGCGTAAAATTGAGAAAAGTAAAATGTTACTTTTCTAATGTGATAAAAATGATTTAGAATGACTTATAATGTCTAGACTGGGCTCAGTCTAGTGTCGGTTGGTATTAAATGTCTTTTAGACATCAAACCGTAAGCCTAAAAATCACGAAATGACTTATAACATCAAGGGATGATTTTTGGTCAATGGAGGAGGGAAAAAATATGTTGACTTTTTCTAATAAGTTGAAAACTCAAATCATGTTAGAAACGCGTTTTGTGGTCTAACGGTTAATCGCCCAAACGGTTAAGCGTGCTCATGCGAGAGTAGTACAGGCTTGGGTGACCTGCTGGGAAAAGTAATTAACCTGAAAATGCGAATTGTTACAGTCTCTACCCCTTACGGGGAACTTCGTCCCGAAGTTCTTTTTGTGTCATATGTTGGAGTGGTGTCGATAAAGATGTGTGGTTACTTATGAGGACCAACGTCTGGAATTATTAGTGATGTAGTTTGATTTGTCTCAGAATATGGTGTGTCAATAGAAATTGATAACATGGTTGAATATCAGTAGAGATCCATATAATAGTCGAATATCAAAGAAAATTGATATAGCAGTCGATTATTAATAGAAATTGATATAATAGTTGTACAGAAATTGATATAGTTAAATATCAAAATGGAAATTGATATAGTTGTCAAGTATCAATAGCAATTGATATAACAGTTGAACAACAATAGTAATTTACATAGGAATCCAATAAATGGAAATTGATATAGTAGTGGAATATCAATGGAAATTGGGATAGTAGTTGCAATCATAGCATAGTAGGTAATCTGTTGTTGTACCTAGTGTTTATGTCATGGTTTGAAGCGATGTCGGTGAAAAGATAGGATTTCTTGTGGCGAATATAATGTAGGTATCATGCCATACCCGAGCAATGTAATGTAGGTTGACTTCATACTTATGTTATTTCGGATATAAATAAGCCCACTTGTTTATAATTCTTTATTTACATAGAGAGGCATCCCAAACAATGTAACTAAAGGAATATAAACTTATGGTTCGATGATTTATAATTTTTTTATTTAAATGAAAAGGCATCCCAATCCATTCAAATAAGGACATTATAAATCATCCTACTCAAGAATTCCCGACACAACATTCATACTTAGCCGGTGAGTTACAAGGTAGTGTATTACGAGATGATACTGGTGTAGCAAAAGTACAAGATGAATATTCAATCTTGTAAAGCTGATAAGGGTGCTTGTGGTGTAACTAAGGATGATTTGAGCTTTAAAAGTGCATCAAGATCTGTTAATGAGCTTGTGTTTGTAACGGTTGTGAAGATAATGATGTGATATGTTGATGAACAAAAGTGTGTAGTGTATGCTTAACATTAATACACTTAGGTATAGATGTTGAGTTTGTTTTAAAAATCTTAAGAGATTTTAAAAGTTTATGATGGAATGGTATCCTTAGGACCTAAACAGGATAGTACTTCTACAGGATGAAGAGAATAATTGATAACTATCCCAAGATAGTAGTTCGGATTATCTCATAAATGAAAAAAAATTTCAAGAATGAATTTAGGTAGTACCAATAAGGTGTTAAGATTTCGCTGAGTGGTAAGACACTATCGTGTCTCTAGATTGTTTTAATGTATTCTGGTGGTTTATCGTGTTCATGTAGGAAATCAATCTAAACATAACCCTAGTACAACTATTCTCAGTATTTGAAAATTCTAAGTCGAATATAGTTAGTCAGACTATATTCCACTGTCCCTAGGTTAAATATAGGTGACTAGTCTATATTTAGCCAAGGTTCGATAAAATTTTCAAATACCTAAACTAGGTATACTTTTGATATGTCCGTTGCTTTCGGGAAAGTGTCCACTAAACAAAGGCGATGTCAAACCCTTAAGTTGCAAGTCCCGTCCATACAAGACTTGTAACGTATGTTTTCATATTCCATTGCATAGAAGATAGTAAGGGTAGGTACGTATGGAAAGGAAGTTTTAAGTAGTTCTAAAATAGAACATACTTGGCCAGGATCACGAACTTTTAATAATGAAGGTTTCATAAGAAAACTTTGATGAATGTAGAGAAAGTTCAGCTTTTGTCGATGATGGATTAGTTTGTCCTTTAGAAATCTCATATTTCTTGTTTTGAAATCGATAGATTGTGACGGGTTTTTGATATCATAAGAAATGATATTGATGATGTGATGGAATAATTCTAGAGACCATTTGCACAAAACACAATGTCTCGGAAGTAGGTTAGACCATTGTGCAATTCACAATGTCTGGGAAGTAGGTTAGGTCATTGTGTGACTCAAAACATTTGAGAAATGATTAAGACCATTGTATCATACAATGTCTTGGAAAATGAATGAGACCATTGTATCTCACAATGTCTTGGAAAATGAATGAGGCCATTGTATCTCACCATGTCTTGAAAAATGAATGAGACCATTGTATCTCACAATGTCTGGGAAAATGAATGAGACCATTGTATCTCACAATGTCTTGGAAAATGAATGGGACCATTGTATCTCACAATGTCTTGGAAAAGTGAATGAGACCATTGTATCTCACAATGTCTTGAAAAATGAATGAGACCATTGTAATCAGTTACAATGTCTTGGACATATAATGTTGGAGTAGGAACATGATTGGGAGAGTGTGGCTGTGCCGAAATGCCTTAGAATAGGCATACACAGATATGTTTAGTCCATTGTTTAGATAAATGATTGAAAATAAACCGAGTTTATATATCAATATACAAATATGTTCATGTAGCATAAAATGTCTAGTGTGTATATACCAATATACTTATATGTGTTCATGTAGCATAAAATGCCTAGTGTGTATATATCAATATACTTATATGTGTTCATGTAGCATAAAATGCTTAGTGTGTATATATCAATATACTTATATGTGTTCATGTAGCATAAAATGCTTATGGGGAAATGCTCAATTATGTTTAGGGTACATATATTAATATGCAATTATGTTTGTGTAGCATAAAATATCTACGGGGAAATGCTCAAAAGGGGTATATATATGAATATACTAATATGTTTGTGTAGCATAACATGCTTACTAAGTCCATAATCGTCTGGAGGATGGAAGACACGGAGAGCGGAAGGCTATAAAAATGGTTTTGCTTGTAGTTGTAGTTATAGTTTAGGTCTCAATTAGACCCGTTCCTCTATAACCATGGCTCTGGTACCAATCTGTAACACCCCCAATTCATGGTTGCAGCGGAATTCGAACTGGGTGTTACTCGACGGCACAATAGTCACAATAATAGAAAACGAACTCCAATTGAGTCGTTTTAAAAGGTTTATCATTCAAATTTGTATAAATATCAGAGATTACAAAATGAGGTCCCAAATGGTTCCATGTTTACAATGTATAATAAATGAGTTTTTGAATGATAATAAAATTTATAGCCCTCTTGAGTATCCGTGCCCTTCCGTGCCATCCTTGATCGTCATGAACCTGAAATACATGCTTGAGAGGTCAACACAAAGGTTGAGTGATATTCATAGAGTTTGTTTAATGTTTGAACACAATGTGTTGGTAGTAAATCGTTGAACACAATAATCGTAGTGTTTGTAGTTAAATCGTTTGAACACAATAATCGTAGTGCGAGCTATAAACTCACACCAATGTTTGGAAACAAAACAGGTAGGCTACGTTATTATACGCCCATGAAATGTATTATACACTAAGCTTATGACACCAAAACGTTAACGTGTACCAATATCGATCGGCAGATTTATCCCGGTAGGTACTTTGCCGTCATACCTAATGTCTCAAATATTAATGCATTTGTTTGAACTTAGTCAAAACAAATGGGATTCGTCAATCCCAATAGGCCTATTCACAATATTCGCGCTCACTTGCAAGTAACCCTCGCAAGTGATTAAATGGTTCATAATAAGGGATCTTGGTTTGGCAAGGATGTTACTTAGTGATAATAAAACATAGTCGAATAGCATACAGTAGAAAGCATTGTGTTCGAGTAGAAAAATAATAGCATGTATTCCCCCCAAGGGTTTGTAAAACATTGAAGTAATGTGAAGTGGGGCTATGAACTCACCTTGAGTTGGATGATGTATAATGAGAAAGATGGATATGTCGTAAGAACTTCTACAAGCAACCTAGAATAATTGTTGTAACTTAGGTTTGGAATAATGTTTAAGGAAACATAAACATGCCAATATATGTATGTCTTGCACTTAGTCCATGATGTGGTATGATGTATAATGTAAGTCGTTGAAAGAAATGATTCATGAAACATGTATGTTTATATATCGTTTACTACCTTTCGGGCCGACATAATTCAGAAGTCATGTTAGTAAGCGTTCGAGGAGCCAGGACACTTTAACTCGTAAATCCACAACTCAACTCGACGGCTTACATAATGAACTCCTCACATGAGGCTCCCTACTATTGTAGTAGTTGATGAAATATATAGATATAAGTTTTGATCCGAAAAGTTACATGTCCGATACTTGAATAAACTTAGGAAAGTTTATTTGTACATGAAGATTGTTATTAGGGATAGTTTCATAAGTCTTGAATGACCATTTTCTCTTGGTAATATCTCATGGTTTCCTTTTAAGTGAAGTAGATCCAAATTGCTTGTTCATGTTATCGCCTAATTCATTGTTTCATGTTTACGCCTATGTAAGTTGTTATGGTCATTTCGTCATGGCCTAGCCATGACCCTTAGTCCTTGTTTCAAGGTCATGAGACACAACCTTGGCTCTATCCATGGTGGTGGTCTTGATTATAGGTCATAAGACCCCTTTGGTCTTCATAAACCATAACCTATATGTAATGACTTTGTCTAAAAATGGGCTGTTTAGAATTTGAAGAAATTTATCACTCGGAAAGCGTTTTCAGGGCTCGAGCTTCTTTGTTCCTGAACGAAAACGTCGTTCCGGACAACTTTTGTGTTTTAACTTTTTGATGAATCGGAGCAGAAGTGGGACTTTCAAAACCCAAATTTGATCAGAATGGTATTTGGCAGTTTGCCGCAAAGTTTTGGTAACTTCAAATGGGCGTAACTTTTGACTCGTATACTCGTTTTAGGTGGTTCAAATTGCTATGGTTTCCTTGTTAAGTCCTCTACTGTAATATGTAATGATCCAACATCATATTTTTACCATTTTGATCAGGTCTTACCAAGAAAGTCACTAGTTTACTTGTTTTAGTAACTTGTTTGTAACAATCAATAACAATAACTTGTTTTGCTCACTTTTATACATCATGGACATAACTACAAGACATAATATAGCAAGAATAACATGTAAATAACATGAACATGATTATTTAACAAGAATCATGTTAGGGTTTGGCTTACAACTTTTGGCTTTCAAAGATGAAAGGAAGTAACATGTAAGGAAAAGGACTTTGATAGACTTGCTTCAACCCACTTCACTTCATGCAATCTTTCTACCCTTGTAATCTTGAAAGATGGATGATGAAGGTTGAGGTGAATTGAGTGGATTCAAACTCAAGAGAAATCACCAAAGTTCATGAGGTTATGGAAGTGTTTGATGAATGATAACCTATCTAGGGTTTCTACCTTGAACTAGCACTTGAATCATGCATGAAACTAGAAGGAAATGAGCAAAGGATGGAAGGGTTTTGTGGGTTGGAGGTGCACGGCATAAAGGGGATGGGGAGGGAGTATTTATAGTCCAAATGAGGAGGTTAGGAAGCTTACTAGGAAAGTGTTACAACTTGGTGACCAAGTTGTAATTAAGTGTTGATTTAGGGGTAAATTCATGAGATTGAGCCACATAGTGTGAATCCCCCCTCCTAGTGGCGGTTTGGAGTGGATAGGAAGGGATGAGTTGGTCTTGGATGATATTATCCAAGTATTGGATGAGTTTTGACTCCGGGAAATGCCAATCGTAAATGATTAAGCCTCAAAACGTAAAACCGGGTGTCCTAAAATTATGGAATTTGAAAGTATTGTTAAACATGTCCATATAGTCCATAATAAAATATAAAATGAGTGGTAGGTTCCATTTGGGTGTAAAACCCTGCTAAAAACTGGAAACACGGGTCTAAAACGCGTAATACGTAAAATGTACGAATATTGCGTAAAATTGAGAAAAGTAAAATGTTACTTTTCTAATGTGATAAAAATGATTTAGAATGACTTATAATGTCTAGACTGGGCTCAGTCTAGTGTCGGTTGGTATTAAATGTCTTTTAGACATCAAACCGTAAGCCTAAAAATCACGAAATGACTTATAACATCAAGGGATGATTTTTGGTCAATGGAGGAGGGAAAAAATATGTTGACTTTTTCTAATAAGTTGAAAACTCAAATCATGTTAGAAACGCGTTTTGTGGTCTAACGGTTAATCGCCCAAACGGTTAAGCGTGCTCATGCGAGAGTAGTACAGGCTTGGGTGACCTGCTGGGAAAAGTAATTAACCTGAAAATGCGAATTGTTACAGTCTCTACCCCTTACGGGGAACTTCGTCCCGAAGTTCTTTGTGTGTCATATGTTGGAGTGGTGTCGATAAAGATGTATGGTTACTTATGAGGACCAACGTCTGGAATTACTAGTGATGTAGTTTGATTTGTCTCAGAATATGGTGTGTCAATAGAGATTGATAACTTTGAATATATAAGAACACTATAATCTAAAAGCTAAGTTACTAAATCCCTAAAAGCATTTATGAGATTATTAAACCTTACACTATAACCTAGATAACTAAAATACCTAACTTGAAATACAAAAACCTCCAACACATGGCACAATACACACGTTTAAAAGCTCTATGGGCCGAATATTGTTCACACATTGATACATAACTTTTGGGCCTTTGTATGGTGTACATGGTTTAATAAGGGAGAGATGGCTGCTATTGATCGATCTGGTGATTGGGATTCCTTGCTATTGATTAAGATGGTAGACAAGTTAGTGAGGGTACCTTGTTCAAAAACCCTTGTTTCGGTTTCAAGACCTGCTGATCATTCAAGATACGTTAATTGGTCTTGTTATTGTTGTTGCTGATTGTTGAGTATAGGGATCATGCAGGTTCATCGTTCATAATCATGTTGCCACTCTTATTTTATGTGTTGATCGATGCTACAGATTTCTATGGAAGTATATGTTTTTCCTTTAGTGATCACACGGTTATGAAGGGCTGGTGTATATTTGATGTTTATGATTTCAGTCTTTGTGTGATCATGGGAGGTGTCGTGGCATTGTGACTTGATCATTGGTTGTCTTCAAGTATTTCACTCAGATTGTTTGGAAGATTGGTTCAAGTTTGCTATGCTGGAAGTTCTACGATTACTAAGAAGACTCAAGTGTTTACTTGAATTATGATCTATTTTTATTCTTAGCAATTGTTAGATGTGTTTGGTTATGTAATTTATAAGAATGGCATGTCATTCTTATATAGTGGTTATGGTAGTGTCCTAGGGGACTAAGATGAGGGACACACCCTCATCCATTGTACTTCAACGTTTTTTTTTTTTTGTTAATATATTTTACCAGGGTGCAGGATTACTCCCCTTTACCCAAAAAAAAGAATTGGCCCATGTATATTCCAGGAAAAGACAATATCAAAACCAAGTCAAGGGATCAAACAAATTTCGGCTGGTGATTTTCCCATTCATTGTGTACGCTCCTTTCCTTTTCTCTAACTCATCATAATACACTGATCATTCACAAAAGTTATCATACACAAAATAAAACCCTAACTAAACAAAACAAGCGGCACCCTTGGTTCTCTTTCATTATTCATGAAACAAAGGTGTTCAAGAAGTGCAAAAGAATGTTGTGATCATGGTCGACATTGGAGATTCAAAGGAGGTGTTTAAGTATAATCTTGGTGGTAATTTTGGACGTGGGACTGCTGGTTCGAATAGGGTCTTTGTTTGCGGGTTAAAACTGTTTGAAAGGGGTGTTATCTATTTGTGGTTCGGCTGTTTCGAAAGCAAGTTTTAGTCTTGTTATGTTCTTCTACTCGTCACGCTTCAAGGGTATAGTTTTCTGGCCTTGTTCGATTTATCTAATCATATTTCGATCTCTTTAAGTATTGGGTTAATCGACTAACATATGCAAATAAGTATGACACACTTAAAAACCTATTTTGGAATCGGCTTCATATCATAAAAAAAACCACATAAAATCATAGGTATAATTGTTGCAACTCGTACATGTTTCTGTTTTGAATCAGTTGTTCTTTCTAACCATAAATTGTTTTGGATCTAACCATATCATGTTTAAATTAAGAAGAATATAAGCTGGGTGTTGCTATTACTTTCGTAGCACATGAATTCACTAACTTGTCACATAAAATCATGGATTTAGAACTAAACCAGGTCGACCTATAAGCTAATTGTTTCGAATCGGATTAGTTATGATGTTGACCAAGGACGCAAGACATAAATGGATTACAACCTGATTTAAATGAGTTAAATGAGAAGAGAAAGACATGCTTGAATTGGTTTAGGTTCGACATGAAATAAAAGAATAAAGGGTGCGTATCGTTTTCGTCCATGGTCCTGTTGTAAGGTTATATGCGAAGAAATAATTTTACATGCATGCTAATTGTAGAACATGTAGCCTAATATGTTATAATTATCTCTTTAAACCCGAAACTATATATATTTACATTATTAACCCTAAACTTGTGAATTTCACAATTTAGAATCCTATACTTTCGTATTTGACATATAAACTCTAATCTTTCCTTTTGACATTTTATATAACTTAACTTAATATATGACGACTTAAATCAAGTATGACTAATCTTACTAATTCGGGAAGCTACTAATTATGGAAACTTACTAAAACGGGAAACTTACCTAAAATAGAAAGTTACTAAAAAATGGAAAGCCGACTGAAATGAGAAATTTGATTTAAACTAAGTTATTAATAATAAGACGATCATGAATTCATGTAGATTTGCTGAAGAAGGACTTTGCTTCCGATATTTATGTTTCTGTTATGTTTGCACTTGCGGTCTAAGGTACAGATATTCTAATCTTTCAGTAAGGTTTCTCATGACTCGTGATCCGTTTTCTTTGCCACTACTATGACTTCTGACCTTTGTACATCTGATATCTTTGGTTCATTTGATATGATAATTTGGTATGAAAACCTTTTAAAAATATAACTTGATGTTATGGAAGGAAACTGTTTTAAAGTGACATTCTGTGATTTTGATACGAAACCAGTTTTTTTTTAAATTAAGAGTAAATGACTTTTAAGAAGAGTGTTTTAAAAAGGGATATTTAGTGATAGAAATCTAAAAATGATTTGTAAAGTTTCTAAGTCTGGTTTCTGTAAGCTCTTTCACATTTTAAATATGAACTTATGAACTTTTGAAAGTGAACCTTTGATGATGAACCTCCGACATGAACCTATGATTTGACCTCTTTGATATGTTGAACTTTGATTTGAACCCTTTGCTATTCTGAACCTTTGATATGAACCTTATGATATGAACCTTTGATTTAAACTCTGATTATGAACCTTGCCATATGTGACCCTTTGACCTGAACCTTTGCTATGCACCTGAATTATGAACCTTTGATTTTGGTACATTGATTTGACTTTGACTTTGCCATTTGTTTTGCCTTTGACCCTTTAGTATTATACCCGAGCATTTTGTTTCCTAGCCATGAAGGTAACATGGCCGTGGCATTGATGCACCAATGTCATGACTCCAGTGTGGTTGAGTGATGTTCCACACCGTCCCTTTGTTTGATCTGCATTTGGTTTGGGTAGGGGCGTATGGATGCATCCTAGATTTGTTTTGATTTGATTTGCTACTGCATTTGGTTTGGTGTCTGGTACTGTGTGCAATACATGCCTTTCACAATATTTGGGATCTAGCTACTCCAATTTGGTTACTTGAGGACTCCCCTCCTACTACGTTTGGTATTCTGAGGTCTCCCCTTTGAATACATGGTTACTATGCTGAAGACTTTGATTTGTTTGGCTCGTGGTAGAATACTGATACAATCTTAGCCTTTACCATTACTGTTACCTTTACCTTATATTCATATTATACCTTTGAGTTCCCCAATGCAACATATATTATGTTCCTCATTCTGCTTCATATTACTTTGTTGTTATATCTGTTCACTGAGCTTTTTTAAGCTCAGCCGCATTCTTTTCCTCCGCGGCAGGTTTTAGAAGGAAGCTGGGTTTTGGGTGAAGAGTGCAAGTAGTAGTTTTAGAGATAACTTTTGTTAACTACCTCGGACTAGAGTTGATTTGAAGACATTTGTATTAGATATTTTGTACCTTAGTTTTTGTCTTTGTAATCCTTTGCCTTAGAATTCCTTTGTAACCTTTGTATATGTTTGTATTATTGAAGTCTTATGCTTGTGTATTTTCTGTTTGACACCATGAATGTGATATCTTAGCCCTTGTCGGGTTGGGGTGTTACAATTATGGTATCAGAGACCAGGCTACGACTTATGATACATATAACCTTGACCTGTGAGTTTTGGACCGTTAGGCTTCCACTGTAGAAACATAAGAGAACACCTTAAGAACTTGATTTAGGATTTCCCAGTATGAACTTCAGTTTTGACTGGTGAGGATTGGGTAGACTATAAGGCAATTGTGTAAGTATCATAGCTTCCGCATCACTCTGATTCGTGCCTTTCTATTAGTTATGCCTGTTAGGATCACCCTTTTGGAGATTTGGTACTTATGATTTGCACAACCTTATATTTGTAGCCAAGTAAGTTTTTAGTGCATTGAGAATTGCAATATAATGTCTGACACTATTTGATGCTTATCTTTAGATTCCGACTTTGTCCTCTAATTCATCTGTTAACTATTCTGATGCCTCTTCGGGCGTTCTGAAAATCTCTTAGATGATGATGTATTTGATACATTTTGTGACAATTGCTTTTATCGGATCTCATCATGTAAGTGACAATTGCTCTTTTCAAGTGTGTAAGCATTAGGGACAATGGCTATCATCATTTAAAGGGCAATTGCTCTCATCAAGTGAGCAAGTGTTTAGGGACAATGGATCCCATAAAGTAAGGTACAATTGCTCTCAACAAGTGAGCCTTTCGGTATAATGGCTCTTATTATGTGAGGGACAAATTGCCCTCATAAAGTTAGCCTTTAGGGACTACGAATCTCATCATGTCAGTGACAATTGCTCTTATCGAGTATGCAAGCATTAGGGACAACGACTATCATCATGTAGAGGGCAATTGCTCTCATCAACTGAGCAAGTGTTTAGGGACAATGGATTCCATAAAGTAAGGTAAAATTGCTCTCAACAAGTGAGCATTTAGGGACAACGGCTCTTATTATGTAAGGGAAAAATTACCCTCATAAAGTTAGCCTTTAGAGACAACGGATCTCATCATGTATGTGACAATTGCTCTTTTCGAGTGTGTAAGCATTAGGGACAATGGCTATCATCATGTAAAGGGCAATTGCTCTCATCAAGTGAGCAAGTGTTTAGGGACAACGTATACCATAAAGTAAGGTACAATTGCTCTCTTTTGGTTAAGGGGTTAACCTCGGTAAATATATAACCAAAAAATCGTTAAGTACAAATGGAATGTGGCCGAAGTACCACATTAACCTCAAGCAAATGCTTGATAAACTTTACGACAGGCCATAAACACAACAAACCTAGCTATATTACAAAGCACATAACTAGGTATAAAAACATGAAAAATCTTGAATCAAGCGAACGTCCCGCATCCACCCATAAGCACGAAGGGAGCAAGACGACCCAGGAAGTTTGCCTCCTTAAAAACCCTTTCCAAGAAAAACCTAGAGGGAAAAACCTTGGAGTAGGGAAAAAGAGTACAACCCTTACCTGGCCCTCCCTTCGTGAAAATAACAAGCACTTGGAATCTTCCATTTATCCAGCAGTAGACGAGATCGAGGGGTTAACTTCTTGAACTTGATGGTAACCAGCTTCAACCGAATGGTAGAGACAATAACTTGGACCACTTCATCAACATTAGACTTCTTTTGATTAAAAAGTCTAGAATTACATTCCATCCAAATGTAATATGTAGTAACCGCAAGTAATAACCGAGAAAGAATGCTAACAACAGAACGCACCTTAGCAATAGGAATAATGAACGTTATGACATCCTCCAACAAAGGTGAGACCTCATCCATGCCAGATAAGGACCGGACTTTCAACTAAACCTACAAAGAAAATGGACACTCAAAAAACAAATGAGGGTGAGAATCCGGAACTGTTTCACAAAGCGGGCATCTAAGGAGACTTAGATCAACATTAGGCCCAACATCCGTTTCCCTAAGTCTATCTTGAGTTTTCAACTTCTGCCTAATAACAAGCCATAAGTGCACCGCATGCCTAGGAATACAATGAGGAAACCACGGTATTTGAAACCAATCGACTTGATCAGCCCTTGCACAAAGGGATTCCCAAGCAAAAGCAACCGAAAAAGGTCTAATGTTGCCATCCAAATCACACCATAATAAACCATCATCAACATCATCAATTAAATTGGGAACTGGGAGATTAACTAAATCCGGAAATCTAGAATACCAATCAGCAGGCCATCTCCAACTACCATTAACAATCACATCACAAACAGAATCCGATAAGGTTAGACCAGCCCGACTAATGTCTCTAGGAGTGAGCATATCACGAATAGGGCTAATATCGCACCACATGTCAAACCAAACAGAAGTAGACTTACCATTGTTGATCATATGCCAAATAAACGGACGTACCTTAGGTCTAATAGCAAGCAACTTACACCAACCCCAACTAACATCGCCCAAGCAAGGAACATCCCAAAAACTCCTACCACGAAGTTTGTAAGAATGAATCCATTTAACCCATAAAGACTCTTTATGGGTTAAAATACTCCAAATATGCGTAGTCATAAGAGCAATATTAAAATCAGCCAATCTACGAATACCAAGACCACCTTCACGTTGAGGCTTACAAACAGATTCCCACGCAACTTTAGCCTTACCCATTTTCATTTCCCCTTGACACCATAAAAAGCCCCTCATGAACTGCTCCAAATCATGAATAATACGAGCAGGAAGAATGAAAACAGACGCCCAATAAATATGCATCGAAGACAACACGGACCTGATCAATTGAAGCCTACCCGCCAACGAAAGAAACTTATTACGCCAATCATTCACACGCCCTTCTAATTTCTCCACAAGAACCTTACAGTCCCTATAAAGAAGCCGAGACGAAATGAGAGGAACGCCCAAATATCTAACCGGAAGAGAACCTTCTGCAAATGGCACAGACTGAAGAATCATAGCTTTCAAAGCATTAGGCACATTACAGAAAAAAGCAGTACTCTTGGGAATACTCGGAACAAGACCCGAAACATTCTTGAAATCCTCCAAAGCTTGCATAATAACATTAACCGATTCTGGGTAGCCTCTAGAGAATATGAAAAGATCATCTGCAAAACAAAGGTTAATAATACGCTGCTGCTCACATAAATGATGAAACTGAAACTCCACCGTATTAGCCACCTTTTTCTGCAGAATAAGGGTTAAAACCTCCATAACCAAAGTAAACAAGTAAGGAAATAACGGGTCACCCTGCCGAAGACCTCGCTTACCTTGGAACCAGCCATGAAGATCCCCATTAACACATATGGAATACGATGTAGATGAAACACAAACCATAATCCAATCGACCATTTTATGATGGAAACAAAAACCAATCAGAATAGACCTAAGAAAAGCCCAATTAACTGTATCATACGCCTTTTGAATATCCACTTTAAAAGCACATCTAGGCAGACCTCTCCCTCTATGATAATTCCGCATAAGCTCTTGGGTAAGCAAAATATTATCAGAAATACGCCGCCCAGGAACAAACGCAGATTGGTTAATACTAACCAAATGACCAAGGCTGTCTTTAACACGGTTTGCAATAATTTTACTAATGCACTTAAACAACACATTGCAACAAGAAATAGGCCTATAATCAGTAATCTTAGATGGGGTAGACACTTTAGGAATCAATGATATAATAGTGTGGTTGATTTCCTTAAGAAGCTTACCATTAGAAAAGAAATCCCGAATAGCACCCGTGACATCAATACCCACAACATTCCATGCTTTCTTAAAGAAAGCGGCAGTGTACCCGTCAGGCCCAGGAGCTTTATCATCCCCCATCGAGAATATAGCTTCCCTAATTTCAGAATCCTTAACATCGCTCACCATAAAATCAGCCATTTAAAAAAATGATTCTCTCTCTTCCCCATGGCGATTTTTCATCTAAAACCCTAAATCTCATCCAATTCGTCTTCCTTGATCTTTAATCTTGCTCTAATCTGTATAACGATCGTGTTTATGATTGCTTAGCTTCGTCTATTGCTTCATTAACATTATTTTTATGTGGATCTAGGCCTGGTTGGATTAGGGTTTCGATTTTTCTGTTAGGTTTTTCTTAATTCGCTTTTTAGGGTTGTTTGGTATTCGCTAACTGATTTCCTTTTACTTAATCGATCTTTGCATTATGGAAGTCGGTTAGCTCATTAATTGTGCTATAAATCATGCCTTAATTCTTTTGAGGCTTTTGTTTTTGAAGATCTGGATGTGGTGCTTCTTGTTTTTATTTGCGATTTCTTTTTGGATTGTTAGGGCTTCATTTTTTGTTCCCTTTTGTTTTTCAATATGTTGAAAGCTGGTGATGTTAACATTGATGTGGATGCTTTAAAGGCTCGTATGAGTACTTTGAAGAAACAAGATGCTGGGAAATCCGTTAATTCTCAGCCACGTATGGCTACTAGGGTTTTACGAAACCCTAATGAGGTTTCAAGTTCTGCTGTTGGTGTTAGTGACCCTCTCGTGGGTGATGTTAGGGCTTCTTTTACTAGCTTTGGTGAGTTGGGTTCTGATCCAATGATGAACCCTTGTATGAGGAACGACTCTAATGTGTATAATGGTAATGATTATGTAACGTTGGAACCTGCTGGTGTTAGTGGATCGAATATGAATTCTAAGGTTTCTAGTGGTGCTGAAACTTTTGATGCTACTAATGTTAGCACGCTGGAACCTGGTACAACACGTGAGGGAAGCTTTAAGGATTATGTCTTTGGTACATTCTTTAGTCCTCACACAACTGAAGGAACTAACGTGGAGAAGGCCTCTTTTCCTTCTATTAGTTCCATTTCTTTTCCATTTCAGTTGATGCTACTGCTGATTATGCTAATTTCCCTACGGGTGATGGTGTTGGTGTTTCTAAAAGTGCGGGCAGGTTCACCTTGATTGATTCCAATACCTCTAATACGAATGCTTCTTGTGACATAAATGCAAAACCTAAATCTTTTGTTGCGGCTACTAGTGGTACGTCTACTGCTTCTCATAAAGTGAAACCTAATTTTCGTTCTCTTAAGGTGGATAATGTGTTTAATGGTGTTGATGTCTCTATTCCCCGTAAGGTTGTTCAAAATGTTAGCACTAAGTTTGAGTTTACCCTATATGGTTATTTCATTGGTAAGCGTATTGCTTTTCCAGTGGTGGAATATTTTGTTCGTAACAATTGGGCAAAGTATGGTCTTAAACGCGTTATGATGAATGAAAATGGCTTTTTCTTCTTTAAATTTGATTCACAAGCTGGTTTGGAAGCTATATTAGAAGGGGGTCCATGGATGATTAAGAACAGCCCTATTATCCTTAAAAAGTGGACCATGAATACGAGTTTAAAGAAAGAGGAATTAACTCGTATTCCAGTATGGGTTAAACTTCATGATGTTCCATTACAGGTGTTTTCGGAAGATGGTATTAGTATTATTGCTACGCATTTAGGTACTCCTATTATGCTTGATTCTTATACTAGTGCGATGTGTATCGATTCATGGGGAAGAAGCAGCTTTGCTAGATGTTTAATTGAGATTGATTCTCATGCTGATCTTAAGGAGTCAATTACAGTTGGTGTCCCTCTTGTGGATAGTCTTGGATTCACGTCTGAAATAATCCGGGTAGAGTATGAATGGAAACCACCTAGGTGTGATGTATGTTTGATATTTGGTCATTCCACGGATAGTTGTCCTAAGAAAGTTGTGCCTACACCAGTTGTGGAGAAATCTAATGATGATGATGGTTTTCAACTGGTGGGAAAAAAGAAAAATAAAAAGAAGGGTATGGCTAAGGATAATAATGTGGCTAAGGGGTTCCCTGTGGGTAAGAACATGTACTATAGACCAAAAGTTGCTGCAACTCCATCTCAACCACCATCAGGTGTAGCTAGTACTAGTTCTGGTCCTCCCCTTGAAAAGGTGGATGTCGCTTCATCTAGTAGTCCTTTTAAGTCCAATGAGAGTATTAGTCCGTCTCATAATGAGAATGTTACAACAAACAACCAAACTCCTAAGGTAAGCTCATCTAAACCGAATGCTAATATTTCCACATCTAATCCCTTTGATGCATTGGCGATGGATGAGGGTGGTCAGGAGGATACAAAGCTTGATGAGGAGGAGGTTGTTAATGTTTTTGATGAATCTGGTAATTTATTTGATCAATCGGGGGCAAGCACTTTCGTTCTCAATGTTCCCGATGTTTAGTATTGCTTCATGGAATATAAGGGGTCTGAACCGTGCCCCTAAACAAAAATTGGTTCGTCAGGTTGTTAATGAGAATAACCTTAGTGTGTGCGCTATTTTGGAGTCTCATGTGGATGCGTCGGGTGTGTACGATACTTGTCGTAAGGTCTGTCGTCGGTGGAAATGGACGTCTAATGGGAATCTTTGTAATAAGGGTTCTCGTATCATTCTTGGCTGGAATGATGATATGGTTGATGTTATGGTTATGGCTTCTACTAACCAAGTTATGCATGTGCAGGTTAATGTTCAAAATGAAAACAAAACCGTTTTTTGTTCTTTTGTTTATGCAGATAATTATTATGTTAATCGGAGAGCGCTTTGGAGTAACCTTGATAACCATGCTAAATTCATACGTAGTAGACCCTGGGTGTTATTGGGAGACTTTAATGCTGCTCTTAATTTGGAGGATCATTCTTGTGGTGGTTATGCTCCTGATATTGCTATGCGTGAATTCAAAGAATGTGTCTTGAATATGGAGATTTTGGATGTTAATAGTACGGGGCTGCATTTTACATGGAATCAAAAACCAAGAGGCTCTAATGGAACGTTAAAGAAGATTGACAGAATTATGGGTAATTTAAAGTTTGGTGATGATTTCCCGGGTTCGTTTGCTATTTTCCAACCTTACCGTATTTCTGATCATTCTCCTTGTGTCCTTCGTATTCCTCAAGTGGCTAAGCTCAAACCTAAACCTTTCAAGTTCTCTAATTTTTTGGTGCATAAAGAGGGTTTTATTGATACTGTTACTTCGGGGTGGAGTCTTGGTGTTAATGGGTGTGCTATGTATCGTGTTGTTAAACGTTTGAAGGGGCTGAAATCTTTGTTTCGTAAGCTTTTGTATAACCAAGGGAATCTTCATGAGAGGGTTTCTATTCTTCGTAAGGAGTTTGATGAGGTCCAAAGTGCTATTGAAAAGACCCGTTTAATTCAGTCCTTCATGAAGATCATGCTCATTACCTTCTTGCTTTCAAGGAGGCAACTTTAGATGAGGAATGGTTTTTAAAGCAAAAATCTAAAGTTCAATGGCTTCAAGAAGGTGATTCTAATACGGCTTACTTTCATAATGTTGTTAAAAGTAAAAGTGCTCGCAATCGAATTGAAGTGGTTCGGGATGCGGCTAATGTTTTGTATGAAGGAAGGTCAGTTGTAGGGGCTTTTGTTTCTCATTATGAGCAGTTTCTGGGTATTGAAGGGGATTGTTCCCCTCTTGATGATCATGCTTTATTCTCTAATGTTCTTAATCCTCAAATGGCTGATTTTATGATGAGAGATATTACGGATTCTGAAATTAGGGAAGCCATTTTCTAGATGGGGTGGTGTTCACTCTGATTCGTCTAAGGTTGTGGTTAACGAGTCGTATCGGATGTAAATAAGCCCACTTATTTATAACTCTTTACTTACATAAAGAAGCATCCAAATTTATGTAAGTAAGGGATCATAAACTCATGGTTTGGTGATTTACAATTTCTTTATTTAAATGAACAGGCGTCCCAATCCATTTAAATAAGGAGATTCTAAAACATCCTACTTAAGAATTTCCGACACAAAATCCGCCTTCTGAGGCCGATGGTAAGATAATCAAGTCATCAAATCCTTAAAGCTAAGCAATAATATTATTTAACTCAAATCTTGTGTCTCATCAAACAAGAACTGTCACAAGATTAAGTTAAATAATTAGTTATTACTGAGCTCCATGTTTTTAATGACTCGGCTAATCTCTGGGGTTCCTTATAATACTAAAGTCACATCATCTAATCACGTGGAACTAAACCAATAACTAACAAAAAGCGTATGCGTATGAAGTGTGTGTAAGGCAAATGAAGAGGAGAGTCTTAACGTATACAGCAGTTATAGTCTAGGCACTAAATGCAACCTAGTTCTCTATAACCAAGGCTCTGATACCAATCTGTAACACCCCCAAAATACCGCAGCGGAAGACTGTGTCATAGGGGTGCTACTTCATAATACAAAGTACAAGTTATAGAAAACGAACTCTAAATGAGACGTTTTGAAAAGTTACCATTCGATTAATGAATTCAAAGTTACAAACATGAGATTCCAAAGTATGATACATAAATGTATACAAAATGTTTTGAATGGTAAATGATAAAAGCGTAAGTCTTCAGAATATGCAGCTTGACTCTAAGTTCCACGCACTAGCTATCGCCTTACTAACCTGAGATAAACATGCTAAAGTGTCAACACAATGGTTGGTGAGTTCATAGAGTTTGTCTTAAAACAGTTGAAAAAGCCTTAAAGAATGATCACACAGCAAAGGCATCGTGAATCCACTCAGTTACAAGTCCCGCCATAAGAGACCTGTAACCTGTGTGTTCACAACCCACTGCTAACATATAGTATAATAAAGACATGTATAAGTTCATCAAAACAATTAAGCAATTAGTAGTGAGTCTCTACTTCATCTCCGAAGACCTTACTTGGGTATGCTGCTCACAAGGAAGGTAATAGCATTGGTTCTACTTCATCTCCGAAACCCAATGCATGTGTTATCCAAGGAGACTTACAAGTACTGGGAGCCTCTTCCCAAAGATAACTGGGAGCCACTTCCCAAAGAAAACTGGGAGCCACTTCCCAAAGATAAAAGTTTACTGGGAGCCACTTCCCAAAGATAAAAGACAGTCATGTATGTATGAAATCAAGTATAACGTCATCAAGTATAAGACAATCAAGTATAAAACAATCAAGTATAAATGTTTTGAGTATTTGTACAAGTAAGCAAGTAGTTGAGCATGTATCCCCCCCCCCCCAAGAGTTAAAACAAATATGAATAGAGTAGGGGCTATGACTCACCTTAAGCTTATGTAATGAGAAATGATAGTGGTAGTCGAATCTCGAAAGTCTCTAAGAGCAGCCTATAATAGAACGTTGCGACTTAGGTTTGGAGTAACGTCTAAGAATACGAAGAATTTCCCATATATGTCTTGCATAATGTTCATGATGTAGTACTTAGTATATAGTGTAAGTCTTTGAATATAAATGGTTTATGAAACATGTATAGGTTGTACATCTCTTACTACCGTTCAGGCCGACATAATTCAGAAGTCATGGAGTAAACGTTCGAGGAGCCAGGACACTTTAATTCGTAAATCCACAACTCGTCTCGACGGCTTACTTAATGAACTCCTCACATGAGGCTCCCTACTATTGTAGTATTTGATAACATATATATATATATATATATATATATATATATATATATATATATATATATATATATATATATATATATATATATATATATATAAGCTTTTTGATCTTTAAAAGTTATATGGTCTTTAGCCGTCGCTATGCCGTAACCTTGGTCATTGTTACTATGGTCTTGAGACTCAACCTTGGCTTTAGCCATGGTTGTGGTCTTGGCTTTAGGTCATTAGACCTCTTGGTCTCATCTAATTATAACCATTATATAGTTACTTTAGTCTAAAAATGGGCTGTTAAGAATTTGAAGAAAATTATCACTCAGAAAGCGTTTTCAGGGCTCGAGCTTCTTTTTACCTGAACGAAAACGTCGTTCCGGACAACTTTCGTGTTTTAACTTTTTGATGAATCGGACCGGAAGGGTGACTTTCAAATTGGCAGAATGCAAAACAGTAGGGTATAGGCAGTTTCGGCGTTTTGATTTCGCTAACTTCTTATGGCCATAACTTTTGACTCGTGTACTCGTTTTAGGTGATTCAAATTGCTATGTTTTCCTTTTGAAGTCCTTTATAACAGTAAGTAAGTGTCAAATATCATAGTTATACTATTTTGGTCGTGGTTCTCCATAAAAATCACTAGTTTGCTTGTTTACTTGTCATAAGTTAACATATGTATACCAATACTTGTTTTATCCATTTTTAAACATCATGAACACAATAACAAGAACATATATAGCATGAAAATGATAATGAGCAAGAAAGTGTAATAGGATTTGCTTACAACTTGAGGCTTTCTAAAAGAAAGGTAAGTAACTAGTAAGGTACGGACTTTGATAGACTTAAGCTTCACTCTTTGCAATCTATGATAAACCGTGGTTATTTGAAGATTATAACGACGCCTTCTTGAAAGTCCAAAGCTATTTGAAGATTATAACTACGTCTTTTTGGAGACTTTAAAGTTATAACAACTTTTCTTAGAAAATTTCCAAGATTGAAGATCAAACACTAGTTTTCTTTCAAAAACTAGTTAACTTTCTTACAAAATATAAGAAAAGTGCCTTAGGTTTTAGGACTTGAAGGTTATAAGAAGGTGTGGTGCAAGTTTTCTATGTGTTTTAGCTTGGTATTTATAGGGTAGGAAAAATAGTTAACCATATATTGGGTTAGAATTTAACCATGGTTAGTTTAAGACACTTGTAATGATCTAAAGAATCAATGGTCAAGATTTAACCACACATGGTGACTCCCCCCCCCCTAAGTCGGTTTGGAATGGATAAGGGTGACTAGATGAGTAGTCATGGTCTTTGGATGATAATATCCTAAGTATGTAGCTAGTTTTGACTCCTTAAATTGCTAACCGTAAGTTTTTAGGCCACGAAACGTAAAACTGGGTATCTTAAAAATATGAAACTTGAAAGTATGGTTAAACATGTCAATATAGTCCATAATAAAATATAAAATGAGTGGTAGGTTCTATCGGGTGCTAAAACCCTGCTAAAAACTGGAAACACGGGTCTAAAACGCGTAATTCGCGTAAAACGCTGAACTGAAAAACGTAAAATTCCAAAACTTTTGGAACTGTCCTAAAATGAGAGAAAATCATATTTCTATTATTTATAATGTTTTATGGACATATCGGGATGCTGAAATGACGTTTAAACCTAAAAGTAAATCTCGGACACGGCTTTGTGATTATTGCAGAAATGATCCGACGAGCGTCAAACTCTCGGATTATCGTTAAAATAGTTTAACTTACAAGAATATGAAATAAAAATTTCTGAGATGAATAGTGAAAGTGAATAGTAAAATTGAATAGTGAAATTTTCGGGAATAGCAATTAACCTGAAATTGCGAATTGTTACATATTTCACCATTACCATCAAAAATTTTAGAAGCTCAGATTGAGGCTCTTAAGGAGGAAAATCGACCACAGGAGAAACTTTATGGTATGCCAGAAAACAAGAATGGTTTCGTTAAGAGAGCAGATGGAGTGTTATGCTTCAAGGATCGAAGTTGGATACCACTCTATGGTGGAGTACGAGATTTGATTATGCATGAATCACATAAGTCAAAGTACTCTATTCACCCAGGTTCTGACAAGATGTATCAGGATCTCAAAAAGCTGTATTGGTGGCCGAACATGAAAGCAGAAATTGCTACGTACGTCAGCAAATGCCTTACTTGTGCTAAAGTGAAAGCCGAGTACCAGAAACCGTCAGGACTACTTCAACAACCAGAAATTCCACAATGGAAGTGGGAGCGTATTACAATGGACTTTGTCACTAAACTACCCAAGACGTCAGGAGGTTACGATGCTATTTGGGTAATTGTCGATCGTCTTACTAAATCAGCCCATTTCATACCCATTAGAGAGACTTATTCCATGGAACAACTTGCCAGACTTTATGTCAAGGAAATAGTCTCGAGACATGGAGCACCAGTCTCCATTATTTCTGACAGAGATAGTCGCTTTACTTCAAACTTTTGGAAGTCGTTACAAGATTCTTTTGGATCCAAGTTAGACATGAGCACTGCTTACCATCCACAGACTGATGGTCAGAGTGAGAGAACTATTAAGACACTGGAGGACATGCTGCGAGCATGTGTGATTGACTTTGGGAATGGTTGGGCTAACCATTTGCCATTAATCGAGTTCTCTTATAACAACAGTTACCATTCAAGTATTAAAGTAGCACCATTTGAGGCACTTTATGGTCGTAAGTGTCGTTCCGTAGTTTGTTGGGCAGAAGTTGGAGAGGTACAATGCACAGGTCCAGAGATGGTACGAGAAACAACAGAAAAGATAATCCAGATTCGAGAAAGACTTGAAACTGCTAGAAGTAGACAGAAGAGCTACGCAGATGTTAGACGCAAACCATTGGAATTCCAGGTTGGAGACAAGGTCATGTTGAAAGTCTCGCCCTGGAAAGGCGTGATACGATTTGGAAAACGCGGAAAGTTGAACCCGAGATACATTGGTCCATTTAAGATACTGGAAAAGATTGGTCTAGTAGCTTACAAGCTTGAACTTCCATCAGAACTCAGCAACATACATAACACGTTTCATGTCTCAAACCTCAAGAAATGCCCTTCAGATGAGTCTTCCGTTATACCATTAGAAGAGATTCAGCTAGATGACAAGCTTAACTTTGTGGAGGAACCAGTTGAAATCATGGACTGAGAGGTCAAACAGTTGAAGCAGAGTCGAATTCCGATCGTGAAGGTTCGCTGGAATTCTCGAAGAGGACCCGAGTTTACTTGGGAACGAGAAGACCAAATGCAACGCAAGTATCCACACCTTTTCACCAAACCTATTACCGAGACCAACACTAGCTGAATTCAGGGACTGAATTCCTTTTTGGGTGGGCGACTGTCACAACTCACCATTTCAGGTCATTTCCCAAACTTCGACATTTTACTATTCATAAATCACTATTCATCAGAACACTATTCATCGTTTTACTATTTATCATTTTCGAGGTCAATTTGATATTCTGAGAAACATTTGAGAATTTTACTATTCACTGAACACTATTCATTTCTGGAAAAGTTTTCACTATTCACTTGCATTACTCATTTCATCGTAAATATAGTTTACGGGTATTCAAATTCGCGTAACCGGATTGGTTTAGGTGCGAATTCATTTCATTAGTACTAAGGACACTGCATACGGACTAGAGACAGTCTGCATATCATCATAACAGCATTTTCATGTTATACCACTCTTAGGATTTTCAAATTTATATATTTGATACATTTAACGTTTTCCTTATAAGTATTTATAATAAATGTTAACACCCGGTTAATAAACATGACGAATATATCTAAATATTCCCACAATGGTCCCGACATATTTTTATATCCATTTTATCATCATACAAGTTATAATATGCATTTACCCAGTATTTTGGAAATTTATTTTTATTTATAACGTAAGTTTATAAATATTACGACGGTTTTCGTGGAAACTAAACAATAATCACCCGAACACTCAGTACTTGTACCCAACATAATTTTAACATTTTTACAACTTTATTTTATCCCGAATAACTTCGTTAACATTTATTTCTATCAAACCCGGTACCCGATTTTAACTAATAACACATATCAACACATATACTACACAAGTTTCCTAATTAAATCCAAGCTACCCCAACCCCCCCCCCCCCCCCCTCATCCACCTAGGACGGCCCCTAAAGTCCTCACCAAGGCCATTTTACACATTTATCTTAACCTCTAGCATTTATGTGCTAGTATAATACATTATACTTACAATAAATATCCAAAAACACATATAACATAATCATACATACTTCTAAGAATCATAAACTCAAGATCTCATCTCTTCTCCATCTCATACCCCACGACCAAACCAAAAATCCAAGATCAAGTGATTATTTTCCAAGAGTTAAAGCTACAAAGTTGTTTCTTTTGTCATCCTAATCAAGAATCTTACAACAAAAACACAAGTAACACAAGGTTTCTCATCATCTAATCACCTATTATTGCAAAGTGAGTTATCAAATTTATTTTCATGATTTCATCTAATTAACACTTGTATCTTATGGCTTTCATGCTTAATTTCATGCACAAGCTAGCTATACCACTTTATTTTTGTAGACTTTTTGAACATACAAACCCTAGACTTTGATTTAGGTGTTCCTTTGTTAAATTAACATGATTAGTAGTGATTAGGAACCCATGGCACCCTAAGAAGGTGTATGGTAGGATTAGTATAGCGTTGTGGTGTTTGCAAGAGATTTGGTTGAAGTAGAAACTAGTTTTGAACATGAAAAATGGATTTGTAACATGTATATAAACATTCTGTCTCATTTTGGTAAATCCAGGAAAATCAGTAAACATAAAGAAAACTTTGGCAAAATTTTTAGAAAATACTTTCAAAAATGAATCCGTAGGCGAAAGAACGGATTAAAAAGAGTTTATAACGAAGAAGTTATGATTTTTGCAAGTTTATTGACGAAAAGTATATTTCTGAAAATACATGCTGTTGGACGTTTTTCGTCGGACAAAAAGAGACTTTAGACGTAACCCGGAGGAGCCAAGCTTTCCAAAATGTATTACTACATACTAAGACGTAACCGTGGATATAAAGAACAAGTAAAACGGACTTATAACGACAAAGATATTCACGTTTCAATATCGGCAAAACTAATATTATTTTGACAGCTTTTAGAAATAATAACACTAAAACTACGTAGTAACTCTAGATTTCTAGAAATAATACCAAGTACCCAAATTCATAACTAATGAATTATTAGTGATTACAAGTATATTTTTATCACTACAAGGCGTTATTTCAAGGATTTCAAACCAAGGATTTCAACACTAACATTGATACATACGATTATATATATATATATATATATATATATATATATATATATATATATATATATATATATATATATATATATATTTCAACTAGTTTTATTTTTCTTGTAGCCATATTTTCCTAAGTCTTGGAAAATGTATATTTTTTATAACAACAAGTATTTTTCAAAGAGTAGAGTGGTATAGGAACATGTGCAGGGACATTCATAACATCATTTGGTGATCTAAATTAGATCGTTCATCATTCATATTAGGTTGAGGCAGCTAACTGTTCATTGTTGTTCATTTCACTTCATCACAGTATCATCAGTTTAAGGTGAGTTTTCATAGCCCCGTATACATTTTATGATTGTTTTCAAATCCCACGGGGGAGAATACATTGCACCATTTTAGTACGAGCCCAAGTATCAAAACTTATGTACATTGCTTAAGTAGCTTGTCTGCCTTGTGATAAGTCCCCTATTATCATCATGAACCGTTAATTTGCCTATTAAGCGAGAGTGAGTGGATAGATCTATTGAGGGTGACGCCTCCATCCGTGGTAGTATTTACCAACAGTAAGCGGATGCATTTCATGTCTGTTACATTTGAGTGTTTTGGCAGAACATTCAGGAGGGGCATACATTTCATCAGTCTAGCTTCGGTGTCATGAGCTTAAGGTCTATTGTACTATTTTTACGTGACATTTTGTCATGCACTTATACTTGTGGTGGCCATACAACATTACATTTCATAAACCTATGATTATTCACCAACTTTATGTTGACCGTTTTCGCAATGTATTTTCAGGTAACTAAAGGCATTATCATATCATATGCATGGAGTCACATTAGGGTGTGCCAGGGATGACGCACTACATTTTGGATTTTTCATGCACTTGTATTTTATCGTTTGATCGTACCAGACTTATTTACTTAAACTTGTCCAGACTTTGGGACCTATGTTTTGTAACACTGGATGTTTTTAAATAAATCAAACGATGTGTTTTTCCAAACGACACTTTAGGTCGTTCAATATATCCTTGTTATGGTGCTATGACCGTTACACTCCCAGGCATTCCATTCTGCTGCAAGTCAGGTAAATTGGGAGTGTGACACTCATGTATGTCAGTATCACCCGTTTAACATCTCATGTATGTTAATACCATCTCGACTCATCCGTTTAACATCTCATGTATGTCAATATAATTCGTTTAACATCTTATGTTTGTCAATATCATCTCGACTAACCTGTTTAACATCTTATGTTTGTCAACATCATCTCGACTCATCCGTTTAACATCTCATGTATGTCAATATCGTCTCGACTCATCCGTTTAACATATCATATATGTCAATATCATTCGTTTAACATCTCATGTATGTCAATACCATCTCAACTCATCCGTTTAACATCTCACGTATGTCAGTATTATCCGTTTAACATCTCACGTATATCAATATCATCCGTTTAACATCTTATGTAGGTCAATATCATCCATTTAACGTCTCATGTATGTTAATACCATCTCGACTCATCCGTTTAACATCTCATGTATGTAAATATCATCCGTTTAATATCTCATGTATGTCATCATTTCTATTCATCCGTTTAACATCTCATGTATGCCAATATCTTGTGTTTAACATCTCATGTATGTCAATACCATCTTAACTCATCCGTTCAACATCTCATGTATGTCGATATCATCCGTTTAAAATCTCATGTACAGTAGAAACTCTATAATATAATACACTTGGGACCACCAAAATTTGTTAATTAAAAGAGTTATTAATTAATCGATAAATTAATAATTATTAATTTATATATTAATTACTCCTTCCGTCTCAAAATAATTGTCATGAGACAAAAAACACAAAGTTTGATAAAAGTTGGGTCACTTTATTTTTCAACCACTCAAATAGAATATTCCCCCATTATATTCTCTAGTTTTTACTAAAAAAGGAAAATGGACAATTTTTTTGAGACATCCATTTTAGGAAATATGGACAATTAATTTGAGACGGAGGTAGTAATATTTTATTAATTTATAGTAGAATACTTTGTTTACAATTGTGAACTGCTTTCTTCATTGTAAACTTCGATCAACAGATAACATGACTTTTGAGAACTCAAATGAAGGTGGTGAAAGCACTCAAGAACTCCAGAATTTGATCAAAGAGTTGGGTTATCGCAATGCAATGGATGTCGAAGATGTTCTGACTCACCCAGAAGAAAATGTAGTTGCACAGTTGTTGACTGATGAGGAAATTATTGAAAGCGTTATTGGAATTAATAAATATGATATCGATGAAGAAGATGATGAAAGTTCTACAATGGAGCCCCCTTCGCGAAACGAAGCTATTAAAGCGGCAATCAGATTGAACAATTTCTTGTTGAGCTATGAGAAAACAACACCAGAAGTTCTAACCATGCTAAGGAAAATTAGAGACGAGATTCAAGGGGAAATTGATTTCAACAAAAAATAAAAGACAATTGAGTCATTATTCAAGAAACCTTCATAAATCATTCATGTAATATGCTATATATAAGGAATTATTAATTTATATTTTATATGGGGTCTAAAGAAATTATCAAAAATGTATTATCTTATAATTTTAGCGAATTATTAATTTAGCACCCTATCCCCGAGTCGGGACCGGCAAAAAATATTATCTTAGAGAGTTTATTAAATAATCGAGTATTAATTTATCGAGTTTCTACTGTATGTCAATATCATCTGTTTAACATCTCATGTATGTCAATATCACCTCGACTCATCTATTTAACATCACATGTATGTCAATATAATTTCGACTCATGCGTTTAACATCTCATGTATGTCAATATAATGTGTTTAACATCTCATGTATGTCAATACCATCTCAACTCATCCGTATATCATCTCATGTATGTCAAAACCATCGGTTTAACATCTCATGTATGTCAATATCATCCGTTTATCATCTCATGTATGTCAATATCATCCGTTTAACATCTCATGTATGTCAATATCATCCGTGTAACTTCTCATGTATGTCAATATCACCTCGACTTATCTATTTAACATCTCATGTATGTCAATATAATCTTGACTCATCCATTTAACATCTCATGTATGTAAATAACATCCGTTTAACATCTCATGCATGTCAATACCATCTCGACTCATCCGTTTAACATCTCAAGTATGTGAATATAATCCGTTTAACATCTCATGAATGTCAATATCATTTTTACTCATTCGTTTAACATCTCATGTATGTCAATCTCATGAGTTTAACATCTCATGTATGTCAATACCATCTCAACTCATCCTTTTAACATCTCATGTATGTCAATATCATCCGTTTATGATCTCATGTATGTCAGTATCACCCGTTTAACATCTCATGTATGTTAATACCATCTCGACTCATCCGTTTAACATCTCATGTATGTCAATATAATCCGTTTAACATCTTATGTTTGTCAATATCATCTCGACTTACCTGTTTAACATCTTATGTTTGTCAATATCATCTCGACTCATCCGTTTAACATATCATGTATGTCAATATCGTCTCGACTCATCCGTTTAACATATCATATATGTCAATATCATTCGTTTAACATCTCATGTATGTCAATACCATTTCAACTAATCCGTTTAACATCTCACGTATGTCAAATCAACCGTTTAACATCTCACGTATGTCAATATCATCCGTTTAACATCTTATGTAGGTCAATATCATCCGTTTATCATCTCATGTATGTCAATATCATCCGTTTAACATCTCATGTATGTCAATATCATCCGTGTAACTTCTCATGTATGTCAATATCACCTCGACTCATCTATTTAACATCTCATGTATGTCAATATAATCTTGACTCATCCGTTTAACATCTCATGTATGTAAATAACATCCGTTTAACATCTCATGCATGTCAATACCATCTCGACTCATCCGTTTAACATCTCATGTATGTGAATATAATCCGTTTAACATCTCATGTATGTCAATATCATTTTTACTCATTCGTTTAACATCTCATGTATGTCAATCTCATGAGTTTAACATCTCATGTATGTCAATACCATCTCAAATCATCCGTATATCATCTCATGTATGTCAAAATCATCGGTTTAACATCTCATGTATGTCAATATCATCCGTTTATCATCTCATGTATGTCAATATCATCCGTTTAACATCTCATGTATGTCAATATCATCCGTGTAACTTCTCATGTATGTCAATATCACCTCGACTCATCTATTTAACATCTCATGTATGTCAATATAATCTTGACTCATCCGTTTAACTAGGGTTGTAAACGAACTGAACGTCCAGTGAACATTTCATGAACCGTTCGGTAAAAAGTTCGTTTATGTTCGTTCGTTTATTAAATGAACGAACATGAACAATATTTTACATTCGTTTAGTTAAATGAACGAACATGAACAAAACTCTCGTTCGTTCATTTATGTTCGTGAACGTCCGATTAGGTGTTCGTTAAAGTTCGTTTATGTTTATTTATCTATTTATGTTCATATATCATATCTTTAATTTTATAATTTTAAAAATTAGTTTGTTTAAATAAAGCAACACTTGGAAAACAATATATTGTGAAGAATTCAATAAAGTTTATCTTTGTTTGTCTATTTTCATTTATGTTCGATCGTTTATGTTCGTTTAACGTTCATTTAGTGTCTTAATGAACGAACATAAACGAACATGATCAATTCATTTTCTTAATAAACAAACATGAACAAGAAAATTCATCCGTTTAAGCGTCCGTGTCCGTTTATTTGTCCGGTTAAAATTAAATGAACGAACATGAACAGGGCTCCGTTCGTGTTCGTCCGGTTCGTTTACAGCCCTACGTTTAACATCTCATGTATGTAAATAACATCCGTTTAACATCTCATGCATGTCAATACCATCTCGACTCATCCGTTTAACATCTCATGTATGTGAATATAATCCGTTTAACATCTCATGTATGTCAATATCATTTTTACTCATTCGTTTAACATCTCATGTATGTCAATCTCAAGAGTTTAACATCTCATGTATGTCAATACCATCTCAACTCATCCTTTTAACATCTCATGTATGTCAGTATCATCCGTTTATGATCTCATGTATGTCAGTATCACCCGTTTAACATCTCATGTATGTTAATACCATCTCGACTCATCCGTTTAACATCTCATGTATGTCAATATAATCCGTTTAACATCTTATGTTTGTCAATATCATCTCGACTTACCTGTTTAACATCTTATGTTTCTCAATATCATCTCGACTCATCCGTTTAACATATCATGTATGTCAATATCGTCTCGACTCATCCGTTTAACATATCATATATGTCAATATCATTCGTTTAACATCTCATGTATGTCAATACCATTTCAACTAATCCGTTTAACATCTCACATATGTCAAATCAACCGTTTAACATCTCACGTATGTCAATATCATCCGTTTAACATCTTATGTAGGTCAATATCATCCGTTTAACATCTCATGTATGCCAATACCATCTCGACTCATCCGTTTAACATCTCATGTATGTAAATATCATCCGTTTAACATCTCATGTATGTCAATATCATTTCTATTCATACATTTAACATCTCATGTATGAAAATATCATGTGTTTAACATCTCATGTATGTCAATACCATCTTAACTCATCCGTTCAACATCTCTTGTATGTCGATATCATCCGTTTAAAATCTCATGTATGTCAATATCATCCGTTTAACATCTCATGTATGTCAGTATCACCTCGACTCATCTATTGAACATCATATGTATGTCAATATAATCTCGACTCATCCGTTTAACATCTCATGTATGTCAATATAACCCGTTTAACATCATATGTTAGTCAATATCATCTCGACTAACCTGTTTAACATCTTATGTTTGTCAATATCATCTCGACTCATCCGTTTAACATATCATGTATGTAAATATCATCTCGACTCATCCGTTTAACATATCATATATGTCAATATCATTCGTTTAACATCTCATGTATGTCAATACCATCTCAACTCATCCGTTTAACATCTCACGTATGTCAAATCATCCGTTTAACATCTCACGTATGTCAATATCATCCGTTTAACATCTTATGTAGGTCAATATCATCCGTTTAACATCTTATGGATGCCAATACCATCTCGACTAATCCGTTTAACATCTCATGTATGTAAATATCATCCGTTTAACATCTCATGTATGTCAATACCATTTCTATTCATCCGTTTAACATCTCATGTATGACAATATCATGTGTTTAACATCTCATGTATGTCAATACCATCTTAACTCGTCCGTTCAACATCTCATGTATGTCGATATCATCCGTTTAACATCCCATGTATGTCAGTATCACCTCGACTCATCTATTTAACATCATATGTATGTCAATATAATCTCGACTCATGCGTTTAACATCTCATTTATGTCAATATCATGTGTTTAACATCTCATGTATGTCAATACCATATCAACTCATCCGTATATCATCTCATGTATGACAAAATCATCCGTTTAACATCTCATGTATATCAATACCAACCATGTAACATCTCATGTATGTCAATATCATCCGTTTAACATCTCATGTATGTCAATATCATCCGTGAAACTTCTCATGTTTGTCAATATCACCTCGACTCATCTATTTAACATCTCATGTATGTCAATATAATCTTGACTCATCCGCTTAACATCTCATGTATGTAAATAACATCCGTTTAACATCTCATGCATGTCAATACCATCTCGACTCATCCGTTTAACATCTAATATATGTGAATATCATCCGTTTAACATCTCATGTATGTTAATATCATTTTTACTCATTCGTTTAACATCTCATGTATGTCAATCTCATGAGTTTAACATCTCATGTATGTCAATACCATCTCAACTCATCCTTTTAACATCTCATGTATGTCAATATCATCCGTTTAAGATCTCATGTATGTCAGTATCACCCGTTTAACATCTCATGTATGTTAATACCATCTCGACTCATCCGTTTAACATCTCATGTATGTCAATATAATCCGTTTAACATCTTATGTTTGTCAATATCATCTCGACTAACCTGTTTAACATCATATGTTTGTCAATATCATCTCGACTCATCCGTTTAACGTCTCATGTATGTCAATATCATCTCGACTCATCCGTTTAACGTATCATATATGTCAATATCATTCGTTTAACATCTCATGTATGTCAATACCATCTCAACTCATCCGTTTAACATCTCACATATGTCAATATCTTCCGTTTAACATCTCACGTATGTCAATATCATCCGTTTAACATCTTATGTAGGTCAATATCATCCGTTTAACATCTCATGTATGCCAATACCATCTCGACTCATCCGTTTCACATCTCATGTATGTAAATATCATCCGTTTAACATCTCATGTATGTCAATATCATTTCTATTCATCCGTTTAACATCTCATGTATGACAATATCATGTGTTTAACATCTCATGTATGTCAATACCATCTTAACTCATCCGTTCAACATCTCATGTATGTCTATATCATCCGTTTAAAATCTCATGTATGTCATTATCATCCGCTTAACATCTCATGTATGTCAGTTTTGTAACAATTCACATTTTCAGGATAATTACTATTCCCGGAAAATTTCACTATTCACTTTTACTATTCATTTTTCCCGAAAATTTTCCCGAAATTTGATTTTTATTTCTTGGGCTCAAGTGATAAATCATTTCCATGGCAAATTAAAAGTTTGACATTCATAAGCTCATTTTCGTGAAAGTTATTAAGGAATTACACGGGATTACACGTTTTAGGGTAAAACGTCATTCAGAAATTCTACGCACAACGAAATTCGGTCGCGTTAATTTTCCCCATATCAGAAAAATGTTTGACACACTCATGATTTATTTGAGAATAAATCATGACTGAGAAAAACATGACCAAAATAAGTCTCGGCCGTGAAAAACTGGAATTTTCAGTTTTAAGCGTTTTTACTCGGCCGTAACCTTAGCCTATACCTGCACCGCGTTTCTAAGACGATTTGAGTTTTCAACTTATTAGAAAAAGTCAACATATTTTTCCCTCCTCCATTGACCAAAAATCATTCCTTGATTTTATAAGTCATTCCTTGATTTTTAGGCTTACGGTTTGATGTCTAAAAGACATTTAATACCAACCGACACTAGACTGAGCCCAGTCTAGACATTATAAGTCATTTTAAATCAATATTATCCTATTAGAAAAGTAACATTTTACTTTTCTCAATTTTACGCAATATTCATACATTTTACGTATTACGCGTTTTAGACCCGTGTTTCCAGTTTTTAGCAGGGTTTTACCACCCAAATGGAACCTACCACTCATTTTATATTTTATTATGGAGTATTTTGACAAGTTTAATCATTCCTACAAATTTCGTATTTTTACGATACCCGGTTTTACGTTTCGTGGCTTAACCATTTACGGTTAGCATTTTACGGAGCCAAAACTAACTCAATAACTTGGATAATATCATCAAAAGTCCACCCTTGCTCCCCAAGGTTGGCAAACCGACTTAGGGGGGGGGATTCAGCCC
The DNA here is from genome assembly GCA_030686995.1 of Artemisia argyi. Classification (NCBI taxonomy): domain Eukaryota; kingdom Viridiplantae; phylum Streptophyta; class Magnoliopsida; order Asterales; family Asteraceae; genus Artemisia; species Artemisia argyi. Next base: position 102,780,076 of record CM060701.1, read on the forward strand.
CTAGGTGGCTTAATCCCATGCTTTAAGCCTTAAGATGTGAACATGTGTTCAACTTGGTGAGCAAGTGTTGACTAGTCAAGGTTCTAACCTCCTCAAGACCTTATTTAAGCCTTCTCTTCCCCTCCTTGACCATATGAACGACCCACACACACAACACACTTCATTTTACTAGTTTACTTCAAGTTCCATCCAAGAAATCAAGTGCAATATCCATACATAAACCCTAGTTTAGTTTTGATTCATCAAAACTACTTCAAATCCTTAGAAACTTTGGTGATTTCTCTTGAGTTTGAATCCACTCAAGTCACCTCAATTTTTATCATCTCTCTTTCAAGATTACAAGAGTAGAAAGATTGCATGAAGTGAAGTGGGTTGAAGCAAGTCTATCAAAGTCCTATCCTTACATGTTAACTTCCTTTCATCTTTGAAAGCCAAAAGTTGTGAGCCAAACCCTAACTTGATTCTTGTTAAATAATCATGTTCATGTTATTTACATGTTATTCTTGCTATATTATGTCTTGTAGTCATGTCCATGATGTATAAAAGTGAGTAAAACAAGTTATTGTACATGATTGATAAGACAAGTTACTATAACAAGCAAACTAGTGACTTTCTTGGAAAACCACGACCAAAATGGTAAAATTATGATATTGGATCCTTACATATTACAGTAGAGGACTTAACAAGGAAACCGTAGCAACTTGAACCACCCAAAACGAGTATACGAGTCAAAAGTTACGCCCATTTGAAGTTACCAAAGATTTCCGGCAAAACTGCCTAAATAGCATTCTGATCAAATTTTGATTTTGAAAGTCCTACTTCTGGTCCGATTCATCAAAAAGTTAAAACACAAAAGTTGTCCGGAACGACGTTTTCGTTCAGGTACAAAGAAGCTCGAGCCCTGAAAACGCTTTTTGAGTGATAAATTCTTCAAATTCTTAACAGCCCATTTTTAGACCAAAGTCATTACATATAAGTTATGGTTTATGAAGACCAAAGGGGTCTTATGACCTAGAATCAAGACCACAACCATGGCTAGAGCCAAGGTTGAGTCTCAAGACCATGGAACAATGACAAAAGGTCATGGCAAGGCCATGAGGAAATGACCATGTAAGCTTACTTAGGCGTAAACATGAAACAAAGAGTTGACGATAACTTGAACAAACAATTTGGATCTACTTCACTTAAAAGGAACCATGAGATATTACAAAGATAAATGGTCATACAAGACTTATGAAACTACCCCTAATAACAATCTTCATGTACAAATAAACTTTCCTAAGTTTATTCAAATATCGGACATGTAACCTTTCGGATCAAAACTTATATCTATATATTTCATCAACTACTACGATAGTAGGGAGCCTCATGTGAGGAGTTCATTATGTAAGCCGTCGAGATGAGTTGTGGATTTACGAGTTAAAGTGTCCTGGCTCCTCGAACGCTTACTAACATGACTTCTGAATTATGTCGGCCCGAACGGTAGTAAACGATATACAAAACATACATGTTTCATGAATCATTTCTTTCAAAGACTTACATTATACATCATACCACATCATGGACTAAATGCAAGATATATATATAGGCACTACTTCATATTCTTTACTCCGATCCTAAGTCGCGACATTCTATTATAGGTTGCTCATAGAAACCTTCACGATTCAACCGTTACATTCATTACTTGCTATCTTACTTAAGGTGAGTTCATAGCCCCACTTTCGATTACTTAATTGTTTTACAAACCCTTGGGGGGAATACATGCTATTTATAACCGAGCACAATGTTTTTAAATTGTATGCTTACCTGATTGTTTTATTATCACTAAGTACCAACCTTGCTAAACCGAGATCCTTTCTTATGAACCATTTAGTCACTAGCAATAGTGAGCGCGAATATTATTAATAGGCCTATTGGGATTGACGAATCCCATTTGTAGTGAATACATTCATACAAATGCATTAATATTTGAGACCTGGGTATGCCAGCAACATACCTACTGGGATAAAACCGCCGATCGATATTGGTACACGTTAACGTTTTGGTGTCATAAGCTTAGTGTATAATACATTTTATGGGCGTATAACAACATAGCCTACCTATTTTGCTTTCCAAACATTGGTGTGAGCCTATAACTCACACTACCAACATATTGTGTTCAAACATTAAACAAACTCTATGAATATCACTCAACCTTTGTGTTGACCTCTCAAGCATGTATTTCAGGTTCATGACGATCAAGGATGGCACGGAAGGACACGGATACTCAAGAGGGCTATAAATTTTATTATCATTCAAAACTCATTTATTATACATTGTAAACATGGAACCAATTGGGACCTCAATTTTGTAACCTCTGATATTTATACAATTTGAATGATAAATCTCTTAAAACGACTCAATTGGAGTTCGTTTTCTATTATTGTGACTATTGTGCCGTCGAGTAACACCCAGTTTGAATTCCGCTGCATCCATGAATTGGGGGTGTTACAGATTGGTACCAGAGCCATGGTTATAGAGAAACGGGTCTAATTGAGACCTAAACTATAACTACAATCACAAGCAAAAACATTTTTATAGCCTTCCGCTCTCCGTGTCTTCCATCCTCCAGACGATTATGGACTTAGTAAGCATGTTATGCTACACAAACATATTAGTATATTCATATATACCCATTTTGAGCATTTCCCCGTAGACATTTTTATGCTACACAAACATAATTGCATATTGATATATGTACCCTTACACTAATTGAGCATTTCCCCGTAAGCATTTTATGCTACATGAACACATATAAGTATATTGATATATACACACTAAGCATTTTATGCTACATGAACACATATAAGTATATTGATATATACACACTAGGCATTTTATGCTACATGAACATATTAGTATATTGATATATAAACTCGGTTTATTTTCAATCATTTATCTAAACAATGGACTAAACATATCTGTGTATGCCTATTCTAAGGCATTTCGGCACAGCCACACTCTCCCAATCATGTTCCTACTCCAACATTATATGTCCAAGACATTGTAACTAGTTACAATGGTCTCATTCATTTTCCAAGACATTGTGAGATACAATGGTCTCATTCATTTTCCAAGACATTGTGAGATACAATGGTCTCATTCATTTTCCAAGACATTGTGAGATACAATGGTCTCATTCACTTTTCAAGACATTGTGAGATACAATGGTCTCATTCATTTTCCAAGACATTGTGAGATACAATGGTCTCATTCATTTTCCAAGACATTGTGAGATACAATGGTCTCATTCATTTTCCAAGACATTGTGAGATACAATGGTCTCATTCATTTTCCAAGGCATTGTATGATACAATGGTCTTAATCATTTCTCAAATGTTTTGAGTCACACAATGGCCTAACCTACTTCCCAGACATTGTGAATTGCACAATGGTCTAACCTACTTCCGAGACATTGTGTTTTGTGCAAATGGTCTCTAGAATTATTCCATCACATCATCAATATCATTTCTTATGATATCAAAACCCGTCACAATCTATCGATTTCAAAACAAGAAATATGAGATTTCTAAAGGACAAACTAATCCATCATCGACAAAAGCTGAACTTTCTCTACATTCATCAAAGTTTTTTTATGAAACCTTCATTATTAAAAGTTCGTGATCCTGGCCAAGTATGTTCTATTTTAGAACTACTTAAAACTTCCTTTCCATACGTATCTACCCTTACTACCTTCTATGCAATGGAATATGAAAACATACGTTACAAGTCTTGTATGGACGGGACTTGCAACTTAAGGGTTTGACATCGCCTTTGTTTAGTGGATAGTTTCCCGAAAGCAACGGACATATCAAAAGTATACCTAGTTTAGGTATTTGAAAATTTTATCGAACCTTGGCTAAATATAGACTAGTCACCTATATTTAACCTAGGGACAGTGGAATATAGTCTGACTAACTATATTCGACTTAGAATTTTCAAATACTGAGAATAGATGTACTAGGGTTATGTTTAGGTTGATTTCCTACATGAACTCGATAAACCACCAGAATACATTAAAACAATCTAGAGACACGATAATGTCTTACCACTCAGCGAAATCTTAACACCTTATTTGTGTTACCTAATTTCATTCTTGAAATTTTTCATTTATGAGATAATCCGAACTACTATCTTGGGATAGTTATCAATTATTCTCTTCATCCTATAGAAGTACTATCCTGTTTAGGTCCTAAGGATACCATTCCATCATAAACTTTTAAAATCTCTTAAGATTTTTAAAGCAAACTCAACATCTATACCTAAGAGTATTAATGTTAAGCATACACTACACATTTATATTCATCAACATATCACATCATTATCTTCACAACCGTTACAAACACAAGCTCATTAACAGATCTTGATGCACTTTTAAAGCTCAAATCATCCTTAGTTACACCACAAGCACCCTTATCAGCTTTACAAGATTGAATATTCATCTAGTACTTTTGGAACACCAGTATCATCTCGTAATACACTACCTTGTAACTCACCGGCTAAGTATGAATGTTGTGTCGGGAATTCTTGAGTAGGATGATTTATAATGTCCTTATTTGAATGGATTGGGATGCCTTTTCATTTAAATAAAGAAAATATAAATCATCGAACCATACGTTTATATTCCTTTAGTTACATTGTTTGGGATGCCTCTCTATGTAAATAAAGAATTATAAACAAGTGGGCTTAATTATATCCGAAATAACATAAGTATGAAGTCAATAAACACTAGATACAACAACAGATTACCTACTAGGCTATGATTGCAACGACTATCCAAATTTCCATTAGTACGAGATTTACATTTTGGTTTTCATAATGATAGTGCAATAACAAACAAACTCATTACGGGGCCATGTAACCATACGCATGCGCAGTCGTACCAAACTCATTGCGAGGCCATGTAACCATATGCATGGGCAGCCGTACAATTCAAACAGGACTTGGTCCAACCACATGTTCAACATTTATTCCATTATTCGATGTCTATGTCAATTGCAATTGTTGTTCAACTACTATATCAATTGCTATTGATACTTGACAAACTATATCGAGTTCTATTTGATATTCAACTACTATATCAATTCCTATTAATACTCAATTGCTATAGTAATTTCCTTTGATATTCGACTATTATATAAATCTCTATTGATATTCAACTATGTTATCAATTTCTATTGACACACCGTATTCTGAGACAAATCAAACTATATCACTGGTAATTCAAGACTCGAGTCCTCATAAGTAACCACACCTTTTCATCAACACCACTCCAACATATAACACACATAGAACTTCGGGACGAAGTTCCCCGTAAGGGGTAGAGACTGTAACAATTCACATTTTCAGGATAATTACTATTCCCGGAAAATTTCACTATTCACTTTTACTATTCATTTTTCCCGAAAATTTTCCCGAAATTTGATTTTTATTTCTTGGGCTCAAGTGATAAATCATTTCCATGGCAAATTAAAAGTTTGACATTCATAAGCTCATTTTCGTGAAAGTTATTAAGGAATTACACGGGATTACACGTTTTAGGGTAAAACGTCATTCAGAAATTCTACGCACAACGAAATTCGGTCGCGTTAATTTTCCCCGTATCAGAAAAATGTTTGACACACTCATGATTTATTTGAGAATAAATCATGACTGAGAAAAACATGACCAAAATAAGTCTCGGCCGTGAAAAACTGGAATTTTCAGTTTTAAGCGTTTTTACTCGGCCGTAACCTTAGCCTATACCTGCACCACGTTTCTAAGACGATTTGAGTTTTCAACTTATTTGAAAAAGTCAACATATTTTTCCCTCCTCCATTGACCAAAAATCATTCCTTGATTTTATAAGTCATTCCTTGATTTTTAGGCTTACGGTTTGATGTCTAAAAGACATTTAATACCAACCGACACTAGACTGAGCCCAGTCTAGACATTATAAGTCATTTTAAATCAATATTATCCTATTAGAAAAGTAACATTTTACTTTTCTCAATTTTACGCAATATTCATACATTTTACGTATTACGCGTTTTAGACCCGTGTTTCCAGTTTTTAGCAGGGTTTTACCACCCAAATGGAACCTACCACTCATTTTATATTTTATTATGGAGTATTTTGACAAGTTTAATCATTCCTACAAGTTTCGTATTTTTACGATACCCGGTTTTACGTTTCGTGGCTTAACCATTTACGGTTAGCATTTTACGGAGCCAAAACTAACTCAATAACTTGGATAATATCATCAAAAGTCCACCCTTGCTCCCCAAGGTTGGCAAACCGACTTAGGGGGGGGGGATTCAGCCCCTAGGTGGCTTAATCCCATGCTTTAAGCCTTAAGATGTGAACATGTGTTCAACTTGGTGAGCAAGTGTTGACTAGTCAAGGTTCTAACCTCCTCAAGACCTTATTTAAGCCTTCTCTTCCCCTCCTTGACCATATGAACGACCCACACACACAACACACTTCATTTTACTAGTTTACTTCAAGTTCCATCCAAGAAATCAAGTGCAATATCCATACATAAACCCTAGTTTAGTTTTGATTCATCAAAACTACTTCAAATCCTTAGAAACTTTGGTGATTTCTCTTGAGTTTGAATCCACTCAAGTCACCTCAATTTTCATCATCTCTCTTTCAAGATTACAAGAGTAGAAAGATTGCATGAAGTGAAGTGGGTTGAAGCAAGTCTATCAAAGTCCTATCCTTACATGTTAACTTCCTTTCATCTTTGAAAGCCAAAAGTTGTGAGCCAAACCCTAACTTGATTCTTGTTAAATAATCATGTTCATGTTATTTACATGTTATTCTTGCTATATTATGTCTTGTAGTCATGTCCATGATGTATAAAAGTGAGTAAAACAAGTTATTGTACATGATTGATAAGACAAGTTACTATAACAAGCAAACTAGTGACTTTCTTGGAAAACCACGACCAAAATGGTAAAATTATGATATTGGATCCTTACATATTACAGTAGAGGACTTAACAAGGAAACCGTAGCAACTTGAACCACCCAAAACGAGTATACGAGTCAAAAGTTACGCCCATTTGAAGTTACCAAAGATTTCCGGCAAAACTGCCTAAATAGCATTCTGATCAAATTTTGATTTTGAAAGTCCTACTTCTGGTCCGATTCATCAAAAAGTTAAAACACAAAAGTTGTCCGGAACGACGTTTTCATTCAGGTACAAAGAAGCTCGAGCCCTGAAAACGCTTTTTGAGTGATAAATTCTTCAAATTCTTAACAGCCCATTTTTAGACCAAAGTCATTACATATAAGTTATGGTTTATGAAGACCAAAGGGGTCTTATGACCTAGAATCAAGACCACAACCATGGCTAGAGCCAAGGTTGAGTCTCAAGACCATGGAACAATGACAAAAGGTCATGGCAAGGCCATGAGGAAATGACCATGTAAGCTTACTTAGGCGTAAACATGAAACAAAGAGTTGACGATAACTTGAACAAACAATTTGGATCTACTTCACTTAAAAGGAACCATGAGATATTACAAAGATAAATGGTCATACAAGACTTATGAAACTACCCGTAATAACAATCTTCATGTACAAATAAACTTTCCTAAGTTTATTCAAATATCGGACATGTAACCTTTCGGATCAAAACTTATATCTATATATTTCATCAACTACTACGATAGTAGGGAGCCTCATGTGAGGAGTTCATTATGTAAGCCGTCGAGATGAGTTGTGGATTTACGAGTTAAAGTGTCCTGGCTCCTCGAACGCTTACTAACATGACTTCTGAATTATGTCGGCCCGAACGGTAGTAAACGATATACAAAACATACATGTTTCATGAATCATTTCTTTCAAAGACTTACATTATACATCATACCACATCATGGACTAAATGCAAGATATATATATAGGCACTACTTCATATTCTTTACTCCGATCCTAAGTCGCGACATTCTATTATAGGTTGCTCATAGAAACCTTCACGATTCAACCGTTACATTCATTACTTGCTATCTTACTTAAGGTGAGTTCATAGCCCCACTTTCGATTACTTAATTGTTTTACAAACCCTTGGGGGAAATACATGCTATTTATAACCGAGCACAATGTTTTTAAATTGTATGCTTACCTGATTGTTTTATTATCACTAAGTACCAACCTTGCTAAACCGAGATCCTTTATTATGAACCATTTAGTCACTAGCAATAGTGAGCGCGAATATTATTAATAGGCCTATTGGGATTGACGAATCCCATTTGTAGTGAATACATTCATACAAATGCATTAATATTTGAGACCTGGGTATGCCAGCAACATACCTACTGGGATAAAACCGCCGATCGATATTGGTACACGTTAACGTTTTGGTGTCATAAGCTTAGTGTATAATACATTTTATGGGCGTATAACAACATAGCCTACCTATTTTGCTTTCCAAACATTGGTGTGAGCCTATAACTCACACTACCAACATATTGTGTTCAAACATTAAACAAACTCTATGAATATCACTCAACCTTTGTGTTGACCTCTCAAGCATGTATTTCAGGTTCATGACGATCAAGGATGGCACGGAAGGACACGGATACTCAAGAGGGCTATAAATTTTATTATCATTCAAAACTCATTTATTATACATTGTAAACATGGAACCAATTGGGACCTCAATTTTGTAACCTCTGATATTTATACAATTTGAATGATAAATCTCTTAAAACGACTCAATTGGAGTTCGTTTTCTATTATTGTGACTATTGTGCCGTCGAGTAACACCCAGTTTGAATTCCGCTGCATCCATGAATTGGGGGTGTTACAAGTTTCACCTCGACTCATCTATTTTACATCATATGTATGTCAATATAATCTCGACTCATCCGTTTAACATCTCATGGATGTCAATATAATCCGTTTAACATCATATGTTAGTCAATATCATCTCGACTAACCTATTTAACATCTTATGTTTGTCAATATCATCTCGACTCATCCATTTAAAATATCATGTATGTCAATATCATCTCGACTCATCCGTTTAACATATCATATATGTCAATATCATTCGTTTAACATCTCATGTATGTCAATACCATCTCAACTCATCCGTTTAACATCTCGCATATGTTAATATATTCCATTTAACATCTCACGTATGTCAATATCATCCGTTTAACATCTTATGTTGGTTAATATCATCCGTTTAACATCTCATGTATGTCAATACCATCTTGACTCATCCGTTTAATATCACATGTATGTAAATATCATCCGTTTAACATCTCATGTATGTCAATATCATTTCTACTAATCCGTTTAACATCTCATGTATGCCAATATCATGTGTTTAACATCTCATGTATGTCAATACCATCTTAACTCATCCGTTTAACATCTGATGTATGTCGATATCATCCGTTTAAAATCTCATGTATGTCAATATCTTCCGTTTAACATCTCATGTATGTCAATATCACCTCGATTCATCTATTTAACATCACATGTATGTCAATATAATCACGACTCATCCGTTTAACATCGCATGTATGTAAATAACATCCGTTTAACATCTCATGCATGTCAATACCATCTCGACTCAACCGTTTAACATCTCATGTATGTGAATATCATCCGTTTAACATCTCTTGCATGTCAATATCATTTTTACTCATCCGTTTAACATCTCATGTATGTCAATCTCATGAGTTTAACATCTAATGTATGTCAATAGCATCTCAACTCATCCTTTTAACATCTCATGTATATCAATATCATCCATTTAAGATCTCATGTATGTCAGTATCACCCGTTTAACATCTCATGTATGTTAATACAATCTCGACTCATCCGTTTAACATCTCATGTATGTTAATATCATCCGTTTAACATCTTATGTTTGTTAATAACATCTCGACTCACCCGTTTAACATCTTAGGTTTGTCAATATCATCACGACTCATCCGTTTAATATCTCATGTATGTCAATATCATCTTGACTCATCCGTTTAACATATCATATATGTCAATATCATTCGTTTAACATCTCATGTATGTCAATACCATCTCAACTCATCCGTTTAACATCTCACGTATGTCAATATCATCCGTTTAACATCACACGTATGTCAATATCATCCGTTTAACATCTTATGTAGGTCAATATCATCCGTTTAACATCTCATGTATGTCAATACCATCTCAACTCATCCGTTTAACATCTTATGTATGTAGATATCATCCGTTTAATATCTCATGTATGTCAATATCATTTCTACTCATCCGTTTAACATCTCATGTATGCCAATATCATGTGTTTAACATCTCATGTATGTCAATACCATCTTAACTCATCTGTTTAACATCTCATGTATGTCGATAGCATCCGTTTAACATCTGATGTATGTCAATATCATCCGTTTAACATCTCATGTATGTCAATATCACCTCGACTCATCTATTTAACATCACATGTATGTCAATATAATCTCGACTCATCCGTTTAACATCTCATGTATGTCAATATAATCCGTTTAACATCATATGTTAGTCAATATCATCTCGACTAACCTATTTAACATCTTATGTTTGTCAATATCATCTCGACTCATCCATTTAAAATATCATGTATGTCAATATCATCTCGACTCATCCGTTTAACATATCATATATGTCAATATCATTCGTTTAACATCTCATGTATGTCAATACCATCTCAACTCATCCGTTTAACATCTCGCATATGTTAATATATTCCATTTAACATCTCACGTATGTCAATATCATCCGTTTAACATCTTATGTTGGTTAATATCATCCGTTTAACATCTCATGTATGTCAATACCATCTTGACTCATCCGTTTAATATCACATGTATGTAAATATCATCCGTTTAACATCTCATGTATGTCAATATCATTTCTACTAATCCGTTTAACATCTCATGTATGCCAATATCATGTGTTTAACATCTCATGTATGTCAATACCATCTTAACTCATCCGTTTAACATCTGATGTATGTCGATATCATCCGTTTAAAATCTCATGTATGTCAATATCTTCCGTTTAACATCTCATGTATGTCAATATCACCTCGATTCATCTATTTAACATCACATGTATGTCAATATAATCACGACTCATCCGTTTAACATCGCATGTATGTAAATAACATCCGTTTAACATCTCATGCATGTCAATACCATCTCGACTCAACCGTTTAACATCTCATGTATGTGAATATCATCCGTTTAACATCTCTTGCATGTCAATATCATTTTTACTCATCCGTTTAACATCTCATGTATGTCAATCTCATGAGTTTAACATCTAATGTATGTCAATAGCATCTCAACTCATCCTTTTAACATCTCATGTATATCAATATCATCCATTTAAGATCTCATGTATGTCAGTATCACCCGTTTAACATCTCATGTATGTTAATACAATCTCGACTCATCCGTTTAACATCTCATGTATGTTAATATCATCCGTTTAACATCTTATGTTTGTTAATAACATCTCGACTCACCCGTTTAACATCTTATGTTTGTCAATATCATCACGACTCATCCGTTTAATATCTCATGTATGTCAATATCATCTTGACTCGTCCGTTTAACATATCATATATGTCAATATCATTCGTTTAACATCTCATGTATGTCAATACCATCTCAACTCATCCGTTTAACATCTCACGTATGTCAATATCATCCGTTTAACATCACACGTATGTCAATATCATCCGTTTAACATCTTATGTAGGTCAATATCATCCGTTTAACATCTCATGTATGTCAATACCATCTCAACTCATCCGTTTAACATCTTATGTATGTAGATATCATCCGTTTAATATCTCATGTATGTCAATATCATTTCTACTCATCCGTTTAACATCTCATGTATGCCAATATCATGTGTTTAACATCTCATGTATGTCAATACCATCTTAACTCATCTGTTTAACATCTCATGTATGTCGATAGCATCCGTTTAACATCTGATGTATGTCAATATCATCCGTTTAACATCTCATGTATGTCAATATCACCTCGACTCATCTATTTAACATCACATGTATGTCAATATAATCTCGACTCATCCGTTTAACATCTCATGTATGTAAATAACATCCATTTAATATCTCATGTATGTCCATACCATCTCGATTCTCGACTCGTCAGTTTAACATCTCATGTATGTGAATATCATCCGTTTTACATTTCGTGTATGTCAATATCATTTTTACTCATCCGTTTAACATCTCATGTATGTCAATACCATCTCAACTCATCCTTTTAACATCTCATGTATGTCAATATCATCCATTTAAGATCTCATGTATGTCAGTATCACCCATTTAACATCTCATGTATGTTAATACCATCTCGACTCATCCGTTTAACATCTCACGTATGTCAATATCATCCGTTTAACATCTTATGTTTGTCAATATCATCTCGACTAACATGTTTAACATCTTATTTTTGTCAATATCATCTCGACTCATCCGTTTAACATATCATGTATGTCAATATCATCTCGACTCACCCGTTTAACATATCATATATGTCAATATCATTCGTTTAACATCTCATGTTTGTCAATACTATCTCAACTCATCCGTTTAACATCTCACGTATGTCCATATCATCCGTTTAACATCTTATGTAGGTCAATATCATCCGTTTAACATCTCATGTATGCCAATACCATCTCGACCCATCCGTTTAACATCTCATGTATGTAAATGTCATCCGTTTAACGTCTCATGTATGTCAATATCATTTCTATTCATCCGTTTAACATCTCATGTATGACAATATCATGTGTTTGACATCTCATGTATGTCAATACCATCTTAACTCATCCGTTCAACATCTCATGTATGTCGATATCATCCGTTTAAAATCTCATGTATGTCAATATCATCCGTTTAACATCTCATGTATGTCAGTATCACCTCGACTCATCTATTTAACATCATATGTATGTCAATATAATCTCGACTCATGTGTTTAACATCTCATTTATGTCAATAGCATGTGTTTAACATCTCATGGACGTCAGTACCATCTCAACTCATCCGTATATCATCTCATGTATGACAAAATCATCCGTTTAACATCTCATGTATGTCAATATCATCCATGTAACATCTCGTGTATGTCAATATCATCCGTTTATCATCTCATGTATGTCAATATCATCCGTTTAACATCTCATGTATGTCAATATCATCCGTTTAACATCTCATGTATGTCAATATCATCCGTGTAACTTCTCATGTATGTCAATATCACCCCGACTCATCTATTTAACATCTCATGTATGTCAATATAATCATGACTCATCCGTTTAACATCTCATGTATGTAAATAACATCCGTTTAACATCTCATGCATGTCAATACCATCTTGACTCATCCATTTAACATCTCATGTATGTGAATATCATCCGTTTAACATCTCATGTATGTCAATATCAATTTTACTCATTCGTTTAACATCTGATGTATGTCAATCTCATGAGTTTAACATCTCATGTATGTCAATATCATCCATTTAAGATCTCATGTATGTCAATACAATCCATTTAAGATCTCATGTATGTCAGTATCACCCGTTTAACATCTCATGTATGTTAATACCATCTCGACTCATCCGTTTAACATCTCATGTATCTCAATATCATCCGTTTAACATCTTATGTTTGTTAATATCATCTCGACTCACCTGTTTAACATCTTATGTTTGTCAATATCATCTCGACTCGTCCATTTAATATCTCATGTATGTCAATATCATCTTGACTCATCCGTTTAACATATGATATATGCCAATATCATTCGTTTAACATCTCATGTATGTCAATACCATCTCAACTCATCCGTTTAACATCTCACGTATGTCAATATCATCCGTTTAACATCACATGTATGTCAATATCATCCGTTTAACATCTTATGTAGGTCAATATCATCCGTTTAACATCTCATTTATGTCAACACCATCTCGACTCATCCGTTTAACATCTCATGTATGTAAATATCATCCGTTTATCATCTCATGTATGTCAATATCATTTCTACTCATCCGTTTAACATCTGATGTATGCCAATATCAAGTGTTTAACATCTCATGTATGACAATACCATCTTAACTCATCCGTTTAACATCTAATGTATGTCGATATCATCCGTTTAACATCTGATGTATGTCAATATCATTCGTTTAACATCTCATGTATGTCAATATCACCTCGACTCATCTATTTAACATCACATGTATGTCAATATAATCTCGACTCATCCGTTTAACATCTCATGTATGTAAATAACATACGTTTAACATCTCATTTATGTCCATACCATCTCGATTCTTGACTCATCCGTTTAACATCTCATGTATGTGAATATCATCCGTTTTACATCTCGTGTATGTCAATATCATTTTTACTCATTTGTTTAACATCTCATGTATGTCAATACCATCTCAACTCATCCTTTTAACATCTCATGTAATGCAATATCATCCATTTAAGATCTCATGTATGTCAGTATCACCCGTTTAACATCTCATGTATGTTAATACCATCTCGACTCATCCGTTTAACATCTCACTTATGTCAATATCATCCTTTTAACATCTTATGTTTGTTAATATCATCTCGACTCACCCATTTTGACATCTTATGTTTGTCAATATCATCTCGACTCATCCGTTTAAAATCTCATGTATGTGAATATCATCTCGACTCATCCGTTTAACATATCATATATGTCAATATCATTCGTTTCACATCTCATGTATGTCAATACTATCTCAACTCATCCATTTAACATCTCACGTATGTCAATATCATCCGTTTAACATCTTACGTATATCGATATCATCTGTTTAACATCTTATGTAGGTCAATATCATCCGTTTAACATTTCATGTATCTCAATATCATCTCGACTCATCCGTTTAACATTTCATGTATGTAAATATCATGCGTTTAACATCTCATGTATGTCAATATCATTTCTATTCATCCGTTTAACATCTCATGTATGCCAATATCATGTGTTTAACATCTCATGTATGTCAATACCATATTAACTCATCCGTTTAACATCTCATGTATGTCGATATCATCCGTTTAAAATCTCATGTATGTCAATATCATCCGTTTAACATCTCATGTAAGTTAATATCACCTCGACTCATCTATTTAACATCACATGTATGTCAATATAATCTCGACTCATCCGTTTAACATCTCATGTATGTCAATATCATCTGTTTAACATTACATGTATGTCACCATCATCTGTTTAACATCTTATGTATGTCAATATCATCCATTTAACATCACATGTATGTCAATATCATATAGACTCGTCCATTTAACATATCATGTATGTCATTATCATCTGTTTAACATCTCATGTATGTAAATATCATACGTTTAACATCTCATGTATGTCAATATCGTCTCGACTCACCCGTTTAACATCTTATGTATGTCAATATCATCTCGAATCATCCGTTTAACATCTCATGTTTGTTAATATCATCTCGACTCATCTGGTTAACATCTCATGTATGTCAATATCATCTCGACTCATCCGTTTAACATATAATGTATGTCAATATCATCTTGACTCATCTGTTTAATATCTTATGTATGTCAATATCATCTCGATTCTTCCGTTTAACATCTAATGTATGTCAATATCATAACGACTCATCCGTTTAACCTCTCATGTATATCAATATCATCTCGACTCATCCATTTAACATCTCGTGCGTATCAATATCATTTTGACTCGTCCATTTAACATCTTATGTATATAAATATCATCTCAACTCGTCTGTTTAACATCTCATGCATATCAATATCATATCGACTTGTAGGTTTAAGATCTCATGTATACCAGTATCTTCAAGGCTCGTCCATTTAACATCTCATGTATACAAATATCACCTCGACTCATCCATCTAACATCTCCCAATGACACATCGACTCATCCGTTAATCCCATTACATTAGTCTTCGATAGGTTCAATTGCGTTCGGTAATTAATGGATCCTAATGATAAGTCAACTCCTTTATTCGGATACAAAGTCTCATTTCTTTGAAGTTCTTAATGAGCGCAGTCTCGAAAACTTCATTCCTATATTAAATTCCTAAGATAATTACTACATATATAGCTTTCATTAATCATTTTTTTGGTATGTTGATACAGTTAATGGATCGTAAAGATAAGTCAACTCCTCTCATGGTCTTGACTCGAACATAACATTTTATTGTTGAGTCGACCCCCACCAAAAATTGTCTTGATCCGATTTGACTACACCATAATCTAGAACATCAAATTATTACTCCCTCCTTCCCATATTAAATGTTCAGTTTGAGTTTTTGAAGTCTTTATTTATCAATTTTGAACTTAAATATTTTTGTTTGTGTAATATGATGAGGAGAGTTATTTTACATACCAAACTTTTCCTATATTCCAAGGAACTCATTCCCACCATTCATCTAAAAAGAAATCAATGGTTGGGATTAAAATCGTTTTAATATTTCAACTATTTTTTATAATTTAAATATCTCTTAAACCGTTAATCATTAAGAAAAAGATATACCTTATCTCCCTTATAGTTGAAAAAGAAAAACTTAAAAAGTTAAACATAGACATCTAATATGAGACTGAGGGAGTAATAAATATATATCATTTGAGTCGACTTTGTAAAGCTTGAGCTTAACTTGTTTCATGTCATACTCTTGTGTCACAACTCGTAATTTCAGGTCCTTTTTCAAACGTTGAAATTTTATTATTCATCTCGGAAGTTACTATTCATCAGTTACTATTCATCATTTTACTATTCATCATTTTCGGAGTTAGTTTGAGATTCCGAGAAGCGTTTGAAAATTTTACTATTCATATGACACTATTCATTCCCGGAAAGAAATCACTATTCACGATTGTCGTTTATCATTTTCGTAAATCTAGTTTACGGGTATTTAAATTCGTGCAACCGGATTGGTTTAGCTGCGAATTAATGCATCATCAGTAGGGACACGTCATATAGACTGGAGTAATCTATATATCATCAGTAACGTCATCAGCACTTTAGATCATGCACGGATATGCATTATTTCAATTTACGTATGCTTAATTTGCAATTAACGTTACCACTCAGTTTTTACTACTAACAAATACCCGATACTCCCGACTACGATCCTAATATATTTTCATACTCATTATAATAATATAAAATTTATATTATTAATTTACCCGGTGTTTTGGAACCATTTGCTATATTTTCCGGTAAACGACTATAATTACGTCGAATCACGATATTTCAACACGATAATTATTTTAACACCCGACTCTTATCAGGAATGTAATTTTATAATTTTTACAACGTCGTCACATTTTATTTGGTAGAGTTAAACTTTATTTCTAGCAAACTCGGTACCCGGTATCCTCTAAAACTAATAATATCTAACATTATCCACCAAATATCTTACAAAATCTCCATATTTTCTTCCCCCTCCATCCCTTGCCGTCTCCTCATCACTCCAATCTCTTACACATTGAAAATTTTCACTAACTTCATTTAATAGCTAGTCTTTTTGTCCCATTTTATATCAAACAATAATATATGTTTCCAAAATATCAAGTAAACATTTCATTTGCTAAGAAAAATCTCATCTCTTTCTCTCTTGCTCAAAACCCACGACCACACCACAAGGACCAAGAAGAATCCATAGTTTTTCGAGAATCAAGTGTTAAAACAAGTCTTGGTATTAATCTAGTTAAGGTTTTGAAATAAAAACCTCGAGATTATTAAGTTTTCTTGCCCAAAAATCATCAAATCTTCAAGTAAGTTTCAATAACATCTTTCTAATCTTTTCATACTTTCATTTGTTATATTTTCAAGTTATTTTGATGTTTTAGTAATTAGTTATGCAAATATTCATGTTAAACATACCACTTGTTACACCTTTTCTTTATAAACATAGATCTATAGATTTTTACTTGTAATCTCATGAGATCCACCATTTTTGGTTAAGACTAGGAACCCATGACACCCTAAGAAGGTGTATGGTAGGATTGGGTACTTGTGGAGTTGATTTGAAGTAGTTTGGTTAAGTTTTGAACAAGCCTTGAACTAGAAAAATTGATTTTTCAAACTATATATAAGGTTCTGTCCATTTTTGTAAAATACAGAAAATTCAGGGGTTTCCGGGTAACATTGGGCTATAGATTTAGAAAATACTTTCAAAAATGAAGCTATGGGCGAAAGAACGGATTAAAACGAGTTTATAACGAAGGAGATATGATTTTTGCAAGTTTAACGACGAAAACTATTTTCTGAAAATGTACTTGCTGTTGGACGAATTTCGACGGACAAAAAGAGGCGTTAGACGTAATCTATAGGAGCCGAATTATTGAAAATATATTAGTATATATTAATACAATTCCGGGGATATAAAGAACGTAGAAAACGGGCTTATAACGACCAAGATACAATCGTTTGAATTTTAGACAATTTTAATATTTTCCTTCAGCCCAAGTGACCAGGTTGAGAGCCATTTTTCTCATTGATAAACGCATTTCTGGAAAATTTACATCATTGACAAAAGGTTAGTTCACCCAGCCTAGTTTTCAAAACATCCAACCGTTTGTCAAAAGGATTTATCACGAATAACTTACGGCCTTCCAAACTTTCCCGAAAACTGCCCAGAATCTGTCAAAACAGCCCAAACATATCACTTCGCGGCTATTTTTCTTTATGATCAAGACCCGTAGAGACAAACTTCAGTTCTATGACTTTTTAGATAAGGTGAAAATCTTCTCAAAACTACTGAGCTTCTTTCCTAACTCTTAATACTCACCATTTTGCGACTAGTTTTGCAAGACCAATTTGGGCATATTTTCAAGTAATGAAAATGTTATATTTTTGCGACGAAAACCTTATATTTGCCGATAGAACACCAAACAAGGATCGTGGAGTACCGTTTCAACATATTTACATGAAAAGTGGTTATTAACTCAATGAGACGTCAAAAATGTATTTTTCGACGATAAACATTATTTTCAAATTTACGAGTGGTATCGATAACATACGTATTTGCATGTGTAGCATCATTTCATTGCTTACAGTAGATCATATTCATTCATTTAGGTTGCGGCTAGTGTTCGCGCCTTGTTGTCCCGATTATTTCACCGCATTGTACCATCACATCAGGTGAGTCATAGCCCCTACTCTTTCAATTATTTTTGTAAACTCTTTGGGGGGAGAATACATGCTCATTTTCATCTAAATGTATACTTGATTTAATTGATTATACTATATGTTTAGTCAAACATTTATTTGCACCAGTTATGAATTTGTTGCTTAATCGAATGTAGTGTATATTCATTCGTATCACACTTAATTCTTTTTACCTTTGGACCCAAGCCTTTTTCATTATTATGCACACTTAACCGAATGCACCGGCTCCACCACTATGTACATACATGACTGAATGTACGGGTCACATAACCGAATGTACGGGTCACATAACCGAATGTATGGGTAACATAACCGAATGAATTGGTCACGTAACCAAATGTATTGGTCAAACTACACTTATCTTTGAATCTTGGTCCACATATTACTTTTGTTTACACAAACCAATATACTTTTGGCAGTGGGTCATAAACACACAGGTTACAAGTCTTTTATGGTGGGACTTGTAACTGAGTAGATTTACGATGCCTTAGCTCGAAAATCTTCATTCAAATGCAATGTATTTCATTTTACACTAAACTCTATGAACTCACCAACCTCATGTTGACACTTTAGCATGTATTTTCAGGTATTAAGTAATGGCACGCTACTGGAGGTTTTTGGCAGGGCATGGCATGGTCATAGAAGACTCTGATTATTCATTTGGGGACCGTTTTAAACTATTTTAAAGGGCCTACTTCCGCACTACTTTTAACAATGTAAATTCAATACTTTTGGTTAAACGATTTTATTCTAAATGATTGAAATGAAAATCATTTTTGTACTTGTGTTGTGGTACCAATTGAGTTACACCCCAGCTACATGTAAGCTTCCGCTGGACCCGATTTTGGGGGTGTGACAGATTGGTATCAGAGCTTTGGCTATAGCGAACTGAGTGTTTTTAAAACCTAGACTATAGCTACTTTCATAAAAATTTAACCCTGTAACCGTCATGTGCCTGCCTGCCAAGCTGAAGCCTCATTTGTGGTTAGTTGCTCACATAGGTGATGAGATTTGCGTCTCATTATCTGATATATTATATTCACTTATTCTAGTTGATTACTATAATTGTCTTTCATATAAGCATGCTCATGTATCATATATGTCATCGTGTTATGTTTTTCCTTGCATAGTTTCATCATTTGACCTCGAGTTTGGTCACTTGCTTTTGTCTTTCAGAACGTCTTGGTATTTGTGAAGGACATGGTATTAGTATAACTGAGCTGAGTATTTCAAAATTTATGGAACCTCGGTGGAATATAGACTGGTAATTTATATTCAACCTGGGATAGTAGGACATAGGCTGACCACCTATATCCGACTCAGAAATGAATTTTGCAACACTTAGAATAGTTATAATAACATTTTGTCTGGATTGAATCCTCTACCCAATTTCTAAATGTTTCATTTATGTGTGTGTATACTCTCGTTGTCAGAACATTCATACTTTTCATCACCTCGTGAACCGCCGCCTGGAAGCACGTCAACTGGTCATTTCATCTCACGAACATTCACGTCTATGCACAATACACTTACATCAATGTATTTTCTTTTGTCACAATCTCATTTTGTCGCAGTTGTCACAATCTTTTTCCTTCTCACCATCACCATCATTTCCTTTCCCCATCCCCATATATATATAGGAATTAGCTGACACTATATAGTTTCCTATGTCACTCATCACTCACTACTCCCTATATTGACAAGTAGATATTATCAATGACCTCCCTAGGAAAGACTTTCCATACCATCTATAAGGAGGATCCCTCGGTACATTAAGACCATTTCAAAACTCAACAGAAATATCAGGATATCACAAAACCATTCGAACCACTATCACTGGCCTGATCACCAAAAATTCTACCATCTAGAAATTGTTGGCTTGACTTAATTACAGGATTAGTTTCGATACAAGTGCTCACTAAGCAACACCATAGGGATAAATCCAACCTCTTAACCAAGACTATAGATTGAACATGTCCTCACCAATAGACTTTGTTCAAACATGTTAGACACCTATGCATTTGTGCAGACAAACATACCTGGCTATTTCATCCTCTTAATACTTTCACTTTTAAATGAATTTTTCTCCAAACTAGAGTTATACAAAACATATATCTTGTAAGAAATACTTTTTTGAAGCACTTATTTTGACAAGCAAATTCCTTTGGTAAACCATATTATCCACCTTATGTTGAAAACTGTCCTATCTTGCATAACTATTAAATTTTGAAACATCAAGAAAAATGTTACTTGGAAAGTCGATTGCTTAAAGTTGTAAATTCATTTATTCAGGAAAGGTTTATGAGCAAAACACACAATCTCAAAACAAACTTTGAAAATCAATCACTATATTACATCACTTATACATTTAGGAGTTTGTGAATTGACGACACAGAGCTTGGGGAAAATCTTAGTAATGGAGACTAAGCACCGTAGGTGGAGAAAGACACAATTCATGACATCCTGCGAAGGATCACAACCTTATCCCAATCCTAATCTATTATTTTCAACAACACCCTTTGACAGACTTAACCTTGTAAGTTTTTTCACAAGATTCATGATATCTATTTCAATTATTCCTAATATAGGAATTTAATCCACCTGAAACTCCTAATGATTTCATTAAGATTCCTTTGGAGCCACACCACTTACCATCTGCAGACCAATGGTCAGAATTAGAGGACGATTCAAACATAGGAAGATATGCTCAGAGTATGAGTGATTGACTCTAGAAATGGTTGGACTAACCATTTACCTTAAATCGAATTCGGTTGCAACCATAGTTACCGCGCGAGCGTAGAGACTACACCATCTGAGGCACTCTTTGGCCAAAGTGCCAACATCCATTGACGGATCGAAATTTGGAAAAAGCCTAACTCACTAGTCCAGTAAGCATTCATGAAATATCCAGGAATTTCCTACAAATCAAGAATCAGTTACAAGGTTGATAAGATGTAAACCCTTAGAATTCCAAGTTGGTGGCAGGGTCATGTTGAAAGTTCTGCCTAGGAAAGGCATAATACCATTCAGAAAAATTCGGAAAGTTAAACCCGATATACATTGGACCATTCAATATTTCAGATAGTATGGGTCTAGTGGCCTACAGACTTGAACTCCCATTAGAGCTCAATAGCTTACACGATAAATATTATCATCTTTTCACCAATACAACTTCAGAGACCAACACAAACTGAACTTCGGGGCGAAGTTCCTTTTAGAGGGGAAGAATGTTACAACTCGTAATTTCAAGTCCTTTTTCAAACGTTGAAATTTTATTATTCATCTCGAAAGTTACTATTCATCAGTTACTATTCATCATTTTACTATTCATCATTTTCGGAGTTAGTTTGAGATCCCGAGAAGCGTTCGAAATTTTACTATTCATATGACACTATTCATTCCCGGAAGGAAATCACTATTCACGATTGTCGTTTATCATTTTCGTAAATCTAGTTTACGGGTATTTAAATTCACGTAACCGGATTGGTTTAGCTGCGAATTCATGCATCATCAGTAGGGACACGTCATATAGACTGGAGTAGTCTATATATCATCAGTAATGTCATCAGCACTTTAGATCATGCACGGATATGCATTATTTCAATTTACGTATGCTTAATTTGTAATTAACGTTACCACTCAGTTTTTACTACTAACATGTACCCGAAACTCCCGACTACGATCCTAATATATTTTCATACCCATTATAATAATATAAAATTTATATTATTAATTTACCCGGTGTTTTGGAACCATTTGCTATATTTTCCGGTAAACGACTATAATTACGTCGAATCACGATATTTCAACACGATAATTATTTTAACACCCGACTCTTCTCAGGAATGTAATTTTATAATTTTTACAACGTCGTCACAATTTATTTGGTACAGTTAAACTTTATTTCTAGCAAACTCGGTACCCGGTATCCCCTAAAACTAATAATATCTAACATTATCCACCAAATATCTTACAAAATCTCCATATTTTCTTCCCCCTCCATCCCTTGCCGTCCCCTCATCACTCCAATCTCTTACACATTGAAAATTTTCACTAACTTTATTTAATAGCTAGTCTTTTTGTCCCATTTTATATCAAACAATAATATATGTTTCCAAAATATCAAGTAAACATTTCATTTGCTAAGAAAAATCTCATCTCTTTCTCTCTTTCGAGAATCAAGTGTTAAAACAAGTCTTGGTATTAATCTAGTTAAGGTTTTGAAATAAAAACCTCAAGATTATTAAGTTTTCTTACCCAAAAATCATCAAATCTTCAAGTAAGTTTCAATAACATCTTTCTAATCTTTTCATACTTTCATTTGTTATATTTTCAAGTTATTTTGATGTTTTAGTAATTAGTTATGCAAATATTCATGTTAAACATACCACTTGTTACACCTTTTCTTTATAAACATAGATCTATAGATTTTTACTTGTAATCTCATGAGATCCACCATTTTTGGTTAAGACTAGGAACCCATGACACCCTAAGAAGGTGTATGGTAGGATTGGGTACTTGTGGAGTTAATTTGAAGTAGTTTGGGTAAGTTTTGAACAAGCCTTGAATTAGAAAAATTGATTTTTCAAACTATATATAAGGTTCTGTCTATTTTTGTAAAATACAAAAAATTCAGGGGTTTCCGGGTAACATTCGGCTATAGATTTAGAAAATACTTTCAAAAACGAAGCTATGGGCGAAAGAACGGATTAAAACGAGTTTATAACAAAGGAGATATAATTTTTGCAAGTTTAACGACGAAAACGAAGGAGATATGATTTTTGCCAGTTTAACGACGAAAACTATTTTCTGAAAATGTACTTGCTGTTGGACGAATTTCGACGGACAAAAAGAGGCGTTAGACGTAATCTATAGGATCCGAACTACTGAAAATATATTATTATATATTAATACAATTCCGGGGATATAAAGAACGTAGAAAACGAGCTTATAACGACCAAGATACAAGCGTTTGAATTTTAGACAATTTTAATATTTTCCCTCAGCCCAACACTTATAAAATTTTCCAAGTATTAACAATTTTGCCAAGTGACCAGGTTGAGAGCCATTTTTCTCATTGATAAACTCATTTCTGGAAAATTTACATCATTGACAAAAAGTTAGTTCACCCAGCCTAGTTTTCAAAACATCCAACCGTTTGCCAAAAGGATTTATAACAAATAACTTATGGCCTTCCAAACTTTCCCGAAAACTGCCCAGAATCTGTCAAAACAGCCCAAACACCTCACTTCGCGGCTATTTTTCTTTATGATCAAGACTCGTAGGGACAAACTTCAGTTCTATGACTTTTTTGGTAACGTGAAAATCTTCTCAAAACTACTGAGTTTCTTTCCTAACTTTTAATATTCACCATTTTGCGACTAGTTTTGAAAGGCCAATTTGGGCATATTTTCAAGTAATGAAAATGTTATATTTTGCGACGAAAACCTTATATTTGCCGATAGAACAACAAACAAGGATCGTGGAGTACCGTTTCAACATATTTACATGAAAAGTGGTTATTAACTCAATGAGACGTCAAAAATGTATTTTTCGAGGATAAACATTATTTTCAAATTTACGAGTAGTATCGATAACATACGTATTTGCATGTGTAGCATCATTTCATTGCTTACAGTAGATCATATTCATTCATTTAGGTTGCGGCTAGTGTTCGCGCCTTGTTGTCCCGATCATTTCACCGCATTGTACCATCACATCAGGTGAGTCATAGCCCCTACTCTTTCAATTGTTTTGGGAAACTCTTTGGGGGAGAATACATGCTCATTTTCAGCTAAATGTATACTTGATTTAATTGATTATACTATATGTTTAGTCAAACATTTATTTGCTCCAGTTATGAATTTGTTGCTTAATCGAATGTAGTGTATATTCATTTGTATCACACTTAATTCTTTTTACCTTTGGACCCAAGCCTTTTTCATTATTATGCACACTTAACCGAATGCACCGGCTCCACCACTATGTACATACATGACTGAATGTACGGGTCACATAACCGAATGTACGGGTCACATAACCGAATGTACGGGTAACATAACCGAATGAATTGGTCACGTAACCAAATGTATTGGTCAAACTACACTTATCTTTGAATCTCGGTCCACATATTACTTTTGTTTACACAAACCAATATACCTTTTGGCAGTGGGTCGTAAACACACAGGTTACAAGTCTTTTATGGCGGGACTTGTAACTGAGTGGATTTACGATGCCTTTGCTGGGAAATCTTCATTCAAATGCAATGTATTTCATTTTACACTAAACTCTATGAACTCACCAACCTCGTGTTGACACTTTAGCATGTATTTTCAGGTATTAAGTAATGGCACGCTACTGGAGGTTTTTGGCAGGGCATGGCATGGTCATAGAAGACTCTGATTATTCATTTGGGGACCGTTTTAAACTATTTTAAAGGGCCTACTTCCGCACTACTTTTAACAATGTAAATTCAACACTTTTGGTTAAACGATTTTATTCTAGATGATTGAAATGAAAATCATTTTGTACTTGTGTTGTGATACCAATTGAGTTACACCCCAGCTACATTTAAGCTTCCGCTGGACCCGATTTTGGGGGTGTGACATCTTGTTTGGCTCATAATGCTATTGCTATACTATGAGTTTATGTTTTTTTTATAAAAATAATTTGCGTTATTATACTTTATTTTTTATGTTTAAATTTCGCTAACATGAAAATTTGATGAAATTTTAGTTCCCCGCCTTTATTTATCTATCTCCCGCCCATCTATTACCAAAAATTAAAACCCTAACACACTTATCCCTCTACTTCCCGCCCCCTTTCTTTTCTTCATTTACAACTGCACACACCAAGGCCATATTTGCCCAAGAAACCAATACCGACCGCAACTTCCTCTCCTACTGAATTCCATCTTCACTTACAAAAACGAAAGCACTCCTCAATCTGTGGTAATTAATTGAAGTTATAGTTGAAGTCTTTATAATGTTTTCTTCTCCCATTGACCTCCTTAAACATGTATATTTTCTGTTTTACATCTTCATACTTATATAATTTCTTATGATTGCAGAATATTGTTATCATAATAATTGGGGATAATAAAGCTTTGCTTCCGTTGATAGATTTTAACCTTTTAGACTTCAGTCGTGTGTTCCTACTATGGAAAGTCATAATTTAAGTTTGGTTTTACTTTTGTTATGTGTTTTATCTTTCAGTTTTGGTAAAAGCTTTGGTTATGCCTCATATAAAGGTTATGTGTCCTTATTGAACACCAAGTGTTCGATAAAAGCTTTGACAAGCTCATTCAAACCCACGCCATCAAAAGATCTTCAATTTAGGAGTTTGAGTGTGGGTAAAAGTGAGATAAAATGCACGAACAAGAGGGTGACTAGTGAGGTTGTTGTGCAAGCAAGGCTTTATTGGTTTATTCTATGACATTAAAACGGTCACTCAATTATCCTATCTATAAACCAATGATAGGTGAACCACGTTTGATTGTTGGTTTTTTTGTATACTTGCTTATTGGTTGTCGTTGAAGGAACTTGTCGTCGTATATTACTTGGATACTCTTTCCCTTTATCTTTTTGTTTCACATTTTAATCTGCAATAACCTGTATACACGTTGCCCAGTTGTTTGTTTAAATTGTTGAGTGGTAAAATGTGTCAGTTTAGACTAAATTAGTTGAGATACTTAGGTTTTTTTTTTTTTTTTTTTTTTTTTTTAATATTTTTTTAACGAACCGTTTGCTAACACAAGAGGCCCTATATAGTACTAGTAGTTTCATTAAAGTTATAGTTGTGTGGCCTGGTCATATGAGTGGATGTTAAACCACATTTGATGTTGGGTTCTTTCTGTAGACTTTTCGATTAGTTAGCTAAAGTAACTCATGGAACTATTAGGAGTATTTTCCAAACAATGTTAACAAGGATTCATTAGTGTACCACATCTTATGAGAATCCTTTCTCATAAGATATAAATTGTTGTAATGTTGCTTTATGGGTTATATACATCTTGTGTGCTGGTGTGATTTTAAATCCTTACTTTCCTGGCATCATAAAAGTTTAAATAAAAAGGTTTCACTTACAAGACTGGTCTTGCATTTGTTTACACTACTTAAATATATATGAAAGTAATAACTATTGCTAGTTCCTACATCGTGTCTGTTGTGGTTGTCATAGGTGCCTCCGCGCCTAACAGTATCAAGATGCATAGATGTAATCAACGAATTTGTGAATTGCTTTGGTAATTAATAAATTTTAAACTGACAAAATTCCGCCTGGTGCATCTTTCTATCATCTTATCGTACTTAAATGCTATCTCTTCTTTCCTCTTTACTTTATCTTCTGGTTTCCCTTTCCGTCTTTAACTCATTTTTAGCTTGCCTAAAGATTTTTTAAGCAAAGGCATTAGTTTAGAGTTTATTTGTGTTGAAGTTTATTGATAGATTCTGCCAAGTTGAACTGGTTAGAGTTTTTTAGTGGTGCAAGTTCTTATATGAAGTAAATTAGTTTTTTTCTACGCGAGTGGCTGCTTTTGTTGCTTAATTACGTATTTTCAGCACTTTATGTTTGCACTTTCATTGGTGGTATTTTCAGGATCAATTAGAGAATAGTCAATTTCCTTCTTTCCTTCATTTGATTTTGCTACGTGAGATTGCAATGACAGATTAACAATTTCAAAACTTGTTTTTGTGCACTAAGAGAGTCTTTGCGGAGTATGAAAAAAGATTATGCAAAAACAGAAGATGATTTGAAGTCTCTTCAAAGTGTTAGACAGATCATAGGCGAAGTGCTCAGGCCTTTGGACAACGAAAGATGTAACTATACTTTCAGTAGTCTATTTGATTTTCATCAGAAATTAATAGTCATCTCCTACTTGCATTGAGTTTAGCAATCGTATCCATGAATTTTTATGTATTGCTATGCGGTAACAACTATTAAACAATTTGAGTGCATTATCCTGTAAAATTTCCATCGTTAAAAATACCATGATAGGGCATGAAGCTGTCCTTAAACTAATAAATCTCCCTTATGATGTTACAGTGATAGTTAAAGCCAGCAGTGGTCCAAGGTATGTTGTTGGGTGCCGCAGTAAAGTCGACAAAGAAAAACTAACAGCTGGGACTAGAGTGGTTCTTTATATGACAGCTCTGACTATTATGAGAGCACTCCCACGTGAAGTAGTGGCAGTCCTGACATTCTCCATATCAAACTTTGTCAACATATCCTTTACATATTTATCCTGACTAATAAAAATACCATCAGGTTTCTGCTGAACCTGTAAACCCAAAAAGAAAGTGAGCTCCCCCATGGCACTCATTTGAAATTCACCCTTCATCAAATCCTCAAACTCTCTACACCATGCTTCTTTTGTGGAACCAAATATAATGTCATCCACATAAACCTGCACAAGAATAATATCCCTGGAGTCTTTCTTTAGGAAGAGAGTCTTGTCAATGGCACCTCTTCTGTAGCCATGCTTCAGCAGAATTGTAGAAAGCCTAGCATACCAAGCTCTGGAAGCCTGATGAAGTCCATAGAGAGCTTTGACAACCTTATATACATAATCAGGATGATCAGGGTCTTCAAATCCCTTGGGTTGAGTCACATAAACCTCCTCTTCGATCTCACCATACAGGAAAGCACCTTTGACATCCATCTGATAAACCATAAATCCCATATATGATGCATAGGCCAA
Organism: Artemisia argyi; assembly: GCA_030686995.1. Taxonomy (NCBI): domain Eukaryota; kingdom Viridiplantae; phylum Streptophyta; class Magnoliopsida; order Asterales; family Asteraceae; genus Artemisia; species Artemisia argyi. The sequence goes on from CM060701.1 coordinate 102,809,066, forward strand.
GAATATCCTGATTGCTTCAATTCTGGCCACTGGTGCAAAGTCCTCATCATAGTCAATGCCTTCCTCTTGCCTAAACCCTTGAGCTACTAAACGTGCTTTGTTTTTCACCACAATACCCCTTACATCTCTTTTATTCTTCAAAATCCATTTTGTCCCAATGGTATATTTACCATCAGGGAGAGGGACCAATATACAAACCTGCTGATTCTTAAATTGCATCATCTCTTTTTGAATTGCTTCAAGCCAGCTTGAATCAGCCAGTGCTTGAGGAACACTGGTTGGCTCTATCTGAGAAAGAAAGCAGGCAAACAGACAACGTTTGAAGTCTGTGTGATTGTCCCTCTTTTGATTGTAGACATAGGAAATGAAAGCAACTTCACCATATTTAGTGTTCTTGACAGTGCTTCTAGTTCTAACAGGTGCTTGAGGATCTCCAATAATCTTTGATAGGGGATGCATTATTGATCCTCTTTGTTGCTGTGGTGTTGACATTAATTGTGGCATCAAGGTTGTTGACAGTAGACTCAAACTCAGTATCATAAGAAGCTGAGTTAAAGAGACCAGGCTTGGGCTGATAATTACCAAGATCAGAAGGACTTGGAAATCTTGTAAATGGCTTCTCAAAGTCTGTAGATACTTCAGTAGAAATGGGAGATTGTGCAGCAGGACTATCAGCATCTTTGATCACATCAGTAGAAATAGGAGAGCCTTCAGTAGAATTATCAGCAGCATCCTTGTTTCCACTGACTTCTTCTGCTGATTGTTGAAGTATGGCATCAGTCTCTTGTGCAACCTTTTCACTGAGTCTCTGAGCTTCCTGAGTAGCTGCATGTTCTTGCTTCTTAAGTCTAGCAAGATCCTCTGCATAATGTGACTCATCTTCTTGTTCAGCAGCAGAATGATTACCTACAAAATGGTTAGGTGGAAAAGAAGGTACAACAATGGTTTGTTCATCTTTTTCAGAGTCACTCTCTGAGCCATCATTCATGGAACCTGCAGGGTTAGAAATTGGATCTTTGGTACCTGCATTTGGATTAGAAGCATGTCTAGTGTACCCCAAATAATCAGTCAAATAATCTAGGTCAAAATACCAAGAATGGCCCTGTCCCTGAGTATTAGGCTAATCTTCAAGAAATCTTAGGTTAAGGGTCTCCTCTATCCTTTTGGCATTCAAATTGTAAACCCTATAGGCCTTGCTATGAGCTGAATAACCTACAATGTATCCCTCATTAGCTTTCCCATTAAACTTTCCCAGTGTATCAGCAGTATTCAAAATGGTGACTTTGCAACCAAAAGGTTTAAGGTAATGAATGTTTGGAACTTTCTCAGTGAGAAGTTCATAAGGTGTCTTGACATGATGTCTAGTGATGGATACCCTGTTCAAGACATAGCAAGCAGTACTTACTGCTTCAGTCTAAAACATAGTGGGTAACTTAGAGTCTGCAAGCATGGATCTTGCTGCCTCAATTAAGGTCCTATTTTTCCTTTCAGCAACCGCATTTTGTTGTGGGGTTCTTGGAGTACTATAGTCCCTTTTAATCCCTTTAGACTTACAGAATTCTATGAAAACAACATTTTTGAACTCTGTCCCATTGTCACACCTAATGCCTTTAACCTTTTTATTTAGCTGGTTTTCAATTAGGGTAATAAATTCTTATAAAATAGGAGTTGTTTCATCTTTAGTTTTCAAAAAGAATACCCAGCAAAACCTGCTATAATCATCAGTGATAACCAGGCAGAAGTACTTATGATCAATACTTCTGATAGGAGTTGGACCAAAGAGATCCATGTGCAGCAACTGAAGAGGTTCTGAGATGGTGCTCACAGGTGTTATGGCTTTCTAAGAGGCTCTGTGTTGCTTTCCCTTGTTGCAAGCAACACAATTGTGTTCATTGGTGAAGTGTTTTGAAGGAAGGCCCTTAACAAGACCAAGTTTAGACAACTTGTGTACGGGTTTTCTGCTGCAAGTTAGGGTTCTAATAACCCTATGATCGTCACACATTGGTCCCTTGTTTGTTGCTGCTGGATTGTGATGTGGTTGTGGATCGTTTACCAGATCCTAACTGCTATTGCTGATCATGCTAAGTGGATCAGATCAGATGTGGTCTTCGTTGGTTAGGGAACCCTATCCTTGTTATGTGATTCGAACTGCTTGTGGTACATGCTGATTTGCCTCGTATTACTCATATTTTGTTACAAAGTGTGTTCCTTTGGAGGTGGGTTTAAATCTGTTTTGTGTATGGCGCGACAGGATTGCGTTCATGTTGGTTCCGTACTGTTTGAAGTGAGACTATGATGGAAGTTAAGTTTGTGGGGGCTCTTGTTCAAAACCCCATGTATACGTTGCCATGCACTTTCATTTATTTTCTCTTGATCATGGCTGGGTGGATTAGGTTTTGTGGAGGTTGTTGGATTCGTGTGTTTCTCTTGGATCATGGCATGATGGTTACTGGTTCGCTCTATGTGGATTTGTTCACATGGAAGATCGTATTGTAAGTTAAGTTTTTAAGGTTTCTTATTCAAAAAACTCTTTCTGTGTTCTTAATGGGTATTCGGTTCTGCATCTAAACACACACCTTTGGAGCTTGCTTGCTGCTCTATCCGTGGTTTTAGAGTCCCCCCACCAACCGATGTATGGAATTTGTGAACTGATTCTTATTGTGAACTGATTCTTATTGGATGTCAACTGAGGTGAGGGATTTCACCCTCATCCTATGTACTTCAACGTTTCGTGCTGCTGGGTGGATGTGGGATGCTCGCATCTCATGTTTTTCTTGTTTTATGCCTAGTTTGATACTTTGTATTTAGCTAGGTTTGGTTTGTGTTTATGGCCTGTCATAAACACTTGTTTATCAAGCACCTGTGCTTGAGGTTAATGTGGTACTTCAGCCACATTCCATTTGTACTTAAACGTTTTTTGGATAATATATTTACCGGGTCGTTGACCTTTTACCCAAAAAAAAACTTGTTGATGGTCTTGTAGTTTACATGAGCCATTCTCCTGTGCCACTTTGTAGATTCATCCTGGGAAGCTTTGGCCACCAAACATGTTAGATCACCTTCTAGCTTAACATCATTCAGATTGAATGTGTATAAGTTGAAGGTTCTAGGAACTCTCAGCAAAACAGTTGTATCTTCTGGAAGTTTGAAGTCCTTGGAGAGCACAAGACATTCATCCTCAGAGAAGAAAACCTTATTCTTAGTGTCACAAATTTGTGATAGAGAAAATAGATTAAAGTGCTCAATTTCCTTCACATAATATACATTCTCAAAATCTAACAGAGGTGTTTTAATAGTTCCTCTCCCAGTAATTTTGCCATCTCCACCACCAAAGGTTACAATGCCTCCTCCTTCTATAGGCACAAAGTCATGCATCTTATCCTTGTTCCCTGACATACTTCTGGAACAACCACTATCAACTATACTTACTTCAGTACTTTTCAGAGGATGATCCTACAATAACAACAAAATTATACAAAAGTTAGTACACATTGGAGACTCAAGTCATTGCTGACTTGATCCTGCCTTGTGGATCATAAGAGGTAGGCCATGTAGATGCTTTAGATCCACCATTGTTCTTGGGCCTGTATTACCAATTTCCCTTTAGGGTTTCGTTATTTTGTGTGCTATTTTCCTAGTGCTTCAATGTATAACTAAATTCGTTTAGAGTTTGGTTTATTCTATGGTTGCTATTATGCTTGGATCGATCTAATGCGATGATATTTGCTGTTTTTTGACGATCGTTCCTGAATTGGTGTCACAACTCACCATTTCAGGTCATTTCAGGTTATTTCCCGAACTTTGGAAAAACACTATTCATCAAACACTATTCATCAGTTTACTATTCATCATTTTTGGTGTCAGTTTGACATTCCGAGAAGCATTCAGAAATTTTACTATTCACTGAACACTATTCATTGCCGGAAAAGATTTCATCATTCACGTGCATTACACATTTCATCGTAAATTTAGTTTACGGGTATTCAAATTCGCGTAAGCGTATTGGTTCAGGTGCGAATTCATGCATTATCAGTAATGACATTTCATACGGACTGGAGATAGTCTGCATATCATTAGTAAGTCATTTACATGTTATACCACTCTTAGGATTTTCAAATTTGTATATTTGATACATTTAACGTTTTCCTTATAATTATTTATAAATAAACGTTAACACCCGGTTTATACACGACGAATATATCTAAATATTCCCACAATGGTCCCGACATATTTTTATATCCATTTTATCATCATAAAAGTTATAACATTCATTTACCCAGTATTTTGAAAATTTATTTTATTTACAACGTGAGCTTATGAATATTACGACGGTTTTCGTGAAAACTAAACAATAATCACCCGAACACTCAGTAATTGTACCCAACATATTTCTAACATTTTTTTACGACTTTATTAAGTCCTGGTTAACTTCCTTAATATTTATTTCTAGCAAACCCGGTACCCGATTATAACTAATACTTACACTAAACTACAACTAATATTATCCTACATTTTCTAAGTGATCAAAACCGACTTTGCATCTCTTTTCTCATGTAAAACCGGTCCAATACCACCCCTAAATACCACAAGTATTATTTTCTAACCTTATGCATTTATGTACCATTTTAATACTATAAACCACCAAAACATATACATAACTATTTTCAAGAATCATAACATCAATATTTCATAAGCCAAAAAGTTCTCATCCTCCCTTTCTCTTCTTCATAAGCCATGACCCACCCCAAGATCCATGATCAATCCATTATTTTTCCAAGATCAAAGCTACAAAGTTGTTCATTTCATCATCCTAATCAAGAATCATCCAACAAAAACACAAGTAATCCAAGGTTTCTAATCATCTCATCACCTATTATTTCAAAGTGAGTATTCAAATTTTTTTTCATGTTTTCATCTAATTAACATATGTATCTTATAGTATTCATGCTTAATTTCATGCACAAACTAGCTATACCACTTTATTTTTGTATACTTTTTGAACATACAAACCCTAGATTGTGATTTAGGTGTTCCCTTGTTAAATTAACTTGATTACTAGTCATTAGGAACCCATGGCACCCTAAGAAGGTGTATGGTAGGATTAGTATAGTTTTGTGAAGTTTGCAAGAGATTTGATTGAAGTAGAAACTAGTTTTGAACCTTTGAAATGGATTTCTAACAAGTTTATAAACATGCTGTCCCATTTTGTAAAATTCTGGAAAATCAGTAAATACAAAGTAAACTTTGGCAAAATTTTTAGAAAATACTTTCAAAAACGAATCCGTAGGCGAAAGAACGGATTAAAAAGAGTTTATAACGAAGAAGTTATGATTTTTGCAAATTTATTGACGAAAAGTATTTTCCGGCAAAATACATGCTGATGGACGTTTTTCGTCGGACAAAAAGAGACTTTAGACGTAACCCGGAGGGGTCAAGCTTTCTAAAATATATTACTACATGTTAAGACGTAACCGTGGATATAAAGAACAAGTAAAACGGGCTTATAACGACAAAGATATTCATGTTTCAATATCGGCAAAAATCCTCTATAATTGGCAGCTTTTAGAAATAATAATAACACTACGTACTAAATTCTAGATTTTCTAGAAATATTAACCAAGTACCCAATTTCATAACTAATGATGTATTAGTGATTACAAGTATATTTTCATTACTACAAGGCATTATTTCAAGGATTTCAAACCGAGAATTTCAAAACAAACATTGGTACATACGATATATATATAAGTATATATATTGCAACTAGTTTTATTTTTCTAATAGCCATATTTTTCCTAAGTCTTGGAATATATATTTTTGATAACAACAAGTATTTTCCGAAGAGTAGAGTGGTATAGGAACATGTGCATGGACATTCATAACATCATTTGGTGATCTAAAGTAGATCGTTCATCATTCATATTAGGTTGCGGCTAGTGTGCGCGCCTTGTTTTTCAGCTCATTACATGTTCATGGTACCATCATATTGGGTTGCGGCAGCTAATTGTTCATTGTTGTTCATTTCACTTCATCACAGTTTCATCAGTTAAGGTGAGTTTTCATAGCCCCGTTTTCAATTCAACATTTTTGATTGTTTTCAAATCCCACGGGGGGAATACATTGCATCAATCATTTTAGTACGAGCCCAAGTATTCAAACATATGTACATTGCTTAAGTTGCCTTACCAATCAGTTAAAGTCCCCTGTTTATTATCATGGACCGTTAATTTGCTGGTAAGCGAGAGTGAGTGGATAGATCTATCGAGGGTGACGCCTCCATCCGTGGTAGTGATTACCAACCGTAAGCGGATGCATTTCATGTCTTTTACAGTTACGAGTGTTCTGGTAAAACATTCGCGAGGGGCATACATCAGTCATAGCTTCGGGGTCATGAGCTTAAGGTCTATTGTACAATTTTCATGAGATTTTTATCTTGCACTTTTACTTGTGGTGGCCGTACATCATTACATTTTACAAACCTATGGAATTCACCAACATTCGTGTTGACGTTTTAGCAATGTATTTCAGGTTATTAAGGTAGCTCATGTGACATGCATTTGGACCTTCATGGAGTCGTGGAGTCGACGCGTCTCATCATTATTTCATGCACTTATGTAAACATTTGATCTAGTATGACTTGTTTTTCATAAACATGCAACACATTTTGGGGACCTCATTTTGTAAACTCTGGATTATTTCAATGATCAAATGCAGTATTTTCCAAATGACACTTTAGGTCGTTCAATGTAACTGTAACTGTGGTGCTATGACAGACACCCCCAGGTATTCCATTCCACTGCAAGTCAAGTAAATTGGGGGTGTGACAATTGGTCTATGGACGTAATGCTTATAAAACCTCTTTAGGTTTTTACTTTCAATTGGTTTATGGTTTTGTTGGGTTTGTTCATAAGGGCTGCACTTTGGTGGATCTTTTTTAGGGTTCACCATTCATTCAACGAGCTTTTTGGGTTCGTCTAGTGTGCGGATGTTTATGATTTATGTGTCTACTTGCTCGTTATTTGGAAGTTGGTAATATCATGTATGTAACTTTGGACGTGGGTTTTTGAGAGAGATGGAAGTCATGTTATTGGAGGTGTAGGGTTTCGATATACCTACGAATGGTTCAATCTGATTCTGCTGCTTGATTTTGCGGTTCATGATTGATGGTTATGCAATGGCTATGTTTGCATGTTGTTTTCATGCAACCCTCCCGTGAGGGTTTGCTTTGTGCATGATATCAAAGACCTATTTGCTGATTCTTATCCTGGTCTTGGATTCGTATTTGCTGGAAGTTAGGGTTGTGTCACCTTATGGCAACACCCTATTGTTCGTCTATGGCAGATTGTGTTAGCTTCGGGGTGCATTCGGATATTCATTGCATTTAGCAACATATGGTTTACAGATCGTGTCATAGTAGGGTTGATTGGAAGTTCTACGATGATTCAGCTTTGGTGCTTTAATACCATGGTTGCATCGTGGTACTGCAAGTGTCCTTTGGGACTGAGGTGAGGGATTTCACCCTCCTCCTATGTACTTCATTGGTTCGTGCTGTGGGATGGATGTGGGATGTTCGCATCTCAAGTTTGTCTTGTTATTATACCTAGTTTGATACTTTGTTATTAGCTAGGTTTGGTTTGTGTTTATGGCCTGTCATAAACACTTGTTTATCAAGCGCCTGTGCTTGAGGTTAATGTGGTACTTCAGCCACATTCCATTTGTACTTAAACGTTTTTTGGATAATATATTTACCGGGTCGTTGACCTTTTACCCAAAAAAAAAAGAACAACCTGCTGAGGGCTTCACAGCAGTATCCCAATACCTTCCACCAACATACAATGAGTCAAACTGTCTAGGCCAATAACCATTAGAAAAGAAAGAACTAGTGGGTCGAACATAAGGTCTAGTACTGGTTCTTCTCCATGAAGAATGTTTTCAGCAGAATTGGGTTTCTACTGATGTGGAATAAAAGAGGGTATTTCATTTACATTCTTCCACATTTGCCTAGGTTTTCTTTGACTAAAACATACACCCAATCAAGGCTCATGAAAAGTACAATCCTTAATCAAATGAAATTTACTTCCACACACAAAACATTTCTTGTTTTTAGAAGATTTATTCAAAGTGAAAGATGTTCCATAACATGAAAAAACATTCAAACCACAATGATTAACAGAACTAGAAATATTGTTTTGCAAAGTATTAGAAAACAAGTCTTCAGATGAAACTGTCTTGGAATCAGCAGTAACTCTAGCAGGCTTGTGGGGAGTCTTGGGTGTGGTCTTAGAAGTGGTCTTGGGAAGGTCTGACTTCTCACTTGAATCACAACTGGCATATGAAGTAGACCCTTCATCAGAAGACTTGTCACTGTCACAACAAGAGACAAAGTCAGTAGATTTAATAACAGGGTCTGGCAAGTCACTGGACTTTTTGCCATAGAGATGGTGTGATCCATCAAAGTCAACAGGTATGGATAGGTCTATTGGCATATGTTCCCCTCTAATAGGTCCAGGCACAGCATTCATTCCCTCTTCCTTAACAAATTTTACAGGTGTTTGAAATGCTAGGGCTGGTTCAGGGTAAAAAACACTGGACATATCAGGATAAGTTAATTCTTCAGGATCTATATATTTCTCATATCCTAATGCTTTTCTAGACCTAACAGATTGACGACCATCAATCAATTTATTTAAATTAGAGGCCCCTTCTTGCCACTTCATACGACCAGCTACCTCTTTATCTAACTTAGCTTATAATTCTTGTTTTTCTTTCTCTACATCAGATTTTTCTTTTTCAGTACATCTTAAATCTATTTTAGCACATTCTAAATCACTTTCTAAAACTCTTATCTTTTCATCATATTTAAGTTTATTCTTTTGAAACCAAACCTTTTGTTTTTCTAAAGTTTTTAAAGCCTTTTTATAGGCCTCAACTTCTACATAACACTCATTGTACTTAGGTTTCAATTCATCATATTCTTGTTTGAGTTCATTGTATCTTACACTACATCCAAAAACACAATTGTGTACCTGAGAGATGCCCCTCAAGGAGACTTGTTCCTTCTTGTCCTCTGAAGGGGAGTATGCCAGCAAATTCACTTGTTCAGAAGTAGAAGCTTCCTCTTCAGCAGGTTCATGAACAGTCTAATCAATCTGGTGATCCAGAGTCACCAAAGCTTTGGAAGGTGTAGCTTTAGAAGTCCCTGATTCCAATAGATATGAGCCATATCTAACTTCATCACCAGACTTTCTTTCCATACATTCTCTTGAAAAGTGGCCCATTTGACCACAAGTGTAGCATTTAACCTTCCTTCTGTCAAACCTTGCTGCATCTCTTCCATTAAAACCAAACTTTCTCCCAGACTTAGTCTCAAACCTTTTGATGTTCATAGAAATCATTGCTAACTGCCAATTCAAGTGCATCTCCTCCATCTCCAATGGATCCACCTGTTCAAAATCCTCATAAGCAAGAAACTGCTGATGTTCATATTCAGCCACAAATGAGTGAAGAATATCTTCCATTACACTACTGGATTTTGACTTAGGAGTTGATTTAGTTTGGGTTTGAGAAGATGCTCCTGAGGTGTAAGAACTCGAGGCATGGTGCACAGGTTTAGTTGTGGTGCTTACAAAGGCTGAGTGAGTGGATGGTCAAATGGGACTTCTAACATCAGGCTCAAGAGATTTAAGCCTGTTGTAGAGGTCATCAAAAGAAATCATGTCCAACCCTCCTTTAGCTTTGAGAGCAATGCTGACTTGCAACCAAGAAGGTGGCAAAGATCTCAGAAACTTAGCATTGCAATCCTCATTATCTGGCCTAGCCTTCAGCTGATTAAGTTGACTCAAGATCTTGTGGAACCTGACATAGCCTTTGTGGATTCCTTCTTCCTCAGATATCTGAAACTCTTGAAACTACTGCTTCAGCATTGACCTCTTCATCCTTCTTGATTCTTCATTCCCACCAAATCTAGCCTTGATTGCCATCCAAATGTTCTTGGCATCCTCCATGAAGTGGAAGTCACCCATGTGGTCATCAGGTATAGCTTGTAGCAGAATTGTTCTTACCTTATTCTCCCTTTGCACGGCTAGAACCTCTTCAGCAGTTTTGGGACCTACAACAGTAACAATCCCATTAGCATCTTTGACATGTTTCTTCAGGCTGTTCCCCTTACGGACAACTTCCCAAAGATTCCAGTCAATGTTTGTGATCCAGTTTTGCATCTTCATGGAACACAAATCATAGTCTTCAGCATTCTTCAAGTATGGGAATTTAGCATTACTCTTGGAGAGATTGAGTTGTTGGAGAGAAGTGGTGTTTTGGTTCTGGGTTGTATCAGATTCATCATCTGATCCAGGCATTTTTCTTGATTGTTTTGGATTGAGAGGGTGTAAGATTTGTGCTTCTTAGTATCACAGAGACTCTCCCGAGGCTCTGATACCACTTGTTGAAACTAAAACCTTGATAGATCTTCTGAGCACTCTAGAATCGTTAGTTATGTTAATGTAATCACCAACACACTAATAGACAATCTATGTAACTTGTATTTTAAAGCGGAAACAAACACAAGTTTTAATACTAAGAACAATCGATCCTCTATGGATCTTTTCAATAATAATAAAAGTGTTTTCTCAAAACGTAACTCAATACATAATCATGTGTTCCTTTTATACACAAGGAACCCTAAACCATTTCACAAGAAACGTATATTCTAAATTCTAAAAACTTCTAAAGGATATGCATTATCACTTCCTAAATAAACTCATGCATATCCTAACTATATTACATAAAACACGGAAAAACTATATCTGCATAAACTAATCATGCTGAAACTAAACTTCAGCAGAAACAATCTATAAGCAGAATCTGACTCTTCAGTAGAAACCATCAGCAGAATTCTATCTTAGCAGAATTCCCAACAACGTATATATCACAATATGAAAATGGAAAATATCTCTCACTATCTGTCATAGAAAATAGATTACCATAGGCTTGGGAAATGATCAAACCTCCACCACTTGGCGTAAGCACCTACGACAAACTATCAAAGAGGTCTTTTAAAGGGTTATAATGTGAGGTGTAGGGATATGATAAACATGGTTTTGTTGGATAAATGCAATCTTTACTGGTGGCGAGTTAATCATCTTGGTCAATTACATGTACAATGTGGCGTTGCTAAGCCAAGACTCGACTTAAGCTAATCAAAAACTAACAAAAACATAAAATAAACATAAAAGGAAACGGGATGGTAGTCCCTATGTTTTTTTGTCTTTTTCTTTTTCTATTTTTTTTTCTTTTTTTCTTGATTTTTCGCTTTTTTTTCTTTTTTTTTTTTTTTTTTTTTTTTTTTTTTTTTTTTTTTTTTTTTTCATACACTCTTACCCTACCATCCAAAATAGTAAATCATAGGGGATTTACATTCCCCTTACACTTGAATTTTACATACTTTACAATTAACTATTCTAATGACTCGAATTAAGATAATCAAAACACTTGGAGTACTTTTTAAATATTAACGCACATGTGGGGGTAATAAATGATGTTCTTCCCCGTTACTCCGTAAAACTAGTACATTACCCATGAGTCCCAAAACAATATGTATAAGATATGACTCGACTTAGCAACCATGTAATCAATTAGGCAACTAACTAAGGGTTTAAACATGTAACAATAATGCACTAAAGATGAGTGCATACAAGGAAGGCTAAGGCGATTTGGGTGCACATTTGGGGTGGATTGTAAACAAATTCTTCCTTTAAGTAAAATGCTTAAAGTTAGAAACGAAAAAGATAGGCTTAGAGGGGTGTACTAAGGGTATCGTGTACTAAAAAATGAGTAAAACGCAAAGGTGTGGGAGAATTAATTGACTTTACTAGTCAAGTAATTATAATTCATTGGTCAAGTAATTATAATATGGGTTCAACATAAGGGTTATCCTTATGCCTCTTATCATGTAGTAAATCCTACTACACGAATGTAGTCTCACCAGCGGTCTCAGGATACATCACTAACGCAAGTTCTAAAATCTAAGTACTACCGGTACACTCATAAGCACCAACAATGAATGCTTTTTCCTAAAGATCTAAAGGCGAACCTCATAGATTTGGGGTGGGAAAATTTTGAGTGGTACGGTTTTGTACTAGTCATACAACTTCTATCCATGAGTCGCTTATTAAGACTAAAGATTTATTCCTAAATGTTGTAAAAAAATTTAAATTTGGTGCTAAAATTGCCCTAACAAGTATTTCTCTTAGTTTTATTACACACCTACTATTGAACAAACACACTCAAGTGCAATTGTATTCTCTAAGTTATCATCATTTACCCTCCCCTTACACTTAGGCTGAACGTTGTCCCCAATGATCAATAAAAAGGATGTAAAAGTAATGAAGGTAAAATAATGAAAAAAATACTCCCCTTATTCGTTCGGTGTGGATAATGTGTTAACATGGTTAGATCCTCCTCCAAGAAAATGAACATTGAAAGCTTCTCTCCAGAAATATAAATCATCTTCTTGTCCAATATAACCTGTTAAACCTGAGAAAACAATCATGGCAAACCTCGCATAAAATCAACGGCAGTCTATATATATAACAAAATCCTAGAAACCAAATTAAGATATAATGCTTGTGGAATGAATGTTGTTAAAACTAGAGAATTAACAAAAACTTTAAGACTCCGGTAGAAAAACAAAACTCGCAAAATATTTCAGAATTTTACACCTGACGCCGTCAGGTTATAAACCTGACGCCGTCAGAGTGCTCTGACAGAAATCTTATGTTAAGTTTCCAGAAAATTTCTGGAAAAAACTGACACCTTAATTCCTGGAAATCCTACAAAACATCATTATGACTCAATACAAGCATTTGACTCACACAAACACTAATATGCACATTCATTTAAAATTGTTGTGGTTTGTGTCCAAGTCCGTTCTTATAAACAAATTTAGATTTCCCTTACACTTATCTTTTGTAAAATACCATTATATGTAATCAAGATGAAGTTAAAGACAAAATAGAGCATTTCACAATTTATTTTGAAACATGAACCATAAACAATAAAAATAGAATATACATACGGAAACAAATAAAATCAAGCAAACAAACAAACAAACAAATAAAGCTTGGGTTGCCTCCCAAGAAGTGCTTTTCTTTTTTACGAGTCTTGTAGCTAGACTCAAAGTCACGGGCTATTACGTGACCTCGTCCCTAAAGGTTATGTCCTCCTCATTGATCATTTCATTACCATTTTCTTGATAATGCTTAACGCATTGTATATTCACAGCAAATTCCCTATTCTCATCGTCTATTAACACAAAAGCTCCGGTTTTAGAGGAGCTTTTCACGGTAAAAGGCCCATACCATCGAGATTTAAGTTTCTCAGGAAACAACCTTAAACGAGAATTATATAGTAAAACTGTGTCTCCTTCTGAGAACTCCTTAGGTCTCTTAATCCGTTGGTCATGCCATCTTTTCGCCCTTTCTTTATATGTAACGGAGGATTCATACGCTTCCAGTCTTAATTCATCAAGCTCCTGGAGCTACTGGAAGGTGACATACCTTGCCATAGACCATGCGGAATGGGGTCGTTCCAATAGGTGTTTTATAGGCAGTTCGGAATGCCCATAAAGCTTCATCGAGTTTAAATGACCAATCCTTTCTGTTTTGATTGACTGTTTTTTCTAATATTCTCTTAATCGCTCTATTGGTGTTTTCTACTTGACCGTTGGTTTGAGGATGATAAGCCACTACTACAAATTGAAGTTAAAGCAACACTGCTTAAGTGTTGTATTATGGGTTTAAAATGTTGCATTATGCCTAAAGTGACACTTTACCAAGTGCTACATTATGTAACGTCGCCTTAGGTATAAGTGACACTTTCAAATGGAATATGCAACATTTTTTAAATATGTTGCCTTTATTTTGCAATTGTGTTAATGAGAAGAGCAACACTTTTTACATTCAAGCACAACACTTTTTATATTTAATTGCAACACCATAAGACTCAATGCAACACTTTTAACATTAAAATACAACAGTTTCATGGTTACGTGCAACACCTTTTTAAATCAAGTGCAAAATTTTTTATAGAACCACAACAATTTTAGATTCAAGTGAAACACTTTCTCATTTGCTACAACGAAGTATGCAACACTTCTAGTTGTTTTTCATCATTAAGGCAACAATTTTTTATAAAATTTGTAACACTTTTGTTTCACATAATATATATATGTGATACTAGGAACATATATAAGGATACACAAGCAAGATACATTAACTTATAATTTTACATATGTTTGTCTATTTACAAAGTGATACAGCAAAAGCATTATGAGTTTTTGCGACCAACTACCATGATCTAGTGTAGGTATTTACAAAGATCTAGCAAAAGCATCATCAGTCTTTGCGAACAACTTCGACAAGCTGGTTTCAAAATTGCATTCAAGTGGTATAGTCCTTTTCGTCAGGATTTGATTGCTTGTTAGAGCAGCAACTTGTTCTTTTATGGAGGCTAGCGTGGGACTATGTAGTTGTCTTTTAGCAGGGGTTGCTGGGATGTACTTGTCTTTCCATTTTAGGTGGATCAGGAAGAGTGGAGGTAGACCCAATTAACATGTTGCAGATCTGTAAGAAGCGACGCCTCCATTGGTTTGTACTATTTTACTATGTGTATTTTAGTCTCTGTTTAACCATGAAATTCAATCTTGTATTGGCATATAAAGGCAACAATTGTTTGTCCTCGAGATGATGAAGCAATGGCACTCCAATATCAGTACCCTGTAATACACGTGTAAGTAAATGTGCGTTTTTAGTTTATGAGTATAATACATTGTAACTTGAGTCCAATAGAAATCTTTTTGATAGTATCACCAATTTGGTTTGATGAATGAAATAAGTGGATAACATATCACCTCCTCTTCTGCCTTTTTAACTTCCAGTGCATTGAATGGTATGAATGTTTCCACATCAGGTGTCGATATAGTGGCATATATGCTTCCAGTTCCATCGTTAATTACAAGTGTCACACTAGACCTGGACAAAACACAGGGAGGATATTTTTAATAGAGATTATATAATGCATATTACTAGTTGAGAATGTGATAACGCTCAAATTTAACAAGTTTTTAGTCGCGTTATTGTTTGATTTATGAGTGGAAATTGGTCATATTTGCATATATTTGTTACTTAATCGTGGAAAAGTGTTTATACATGCAAATATAGCCAAAAGCAGGTAAAAATGATTAAAAGATGAAGAAATGAAGTGGACATGCATTTCTGGAGAGTTTCAAGAGGATCAAGGAAGAAAGAAACGTCGCATAGACAAAAGGATGTGATAAAGAAAGGTTGTCTACACGAAACTATCAAGGGAATATCAAGTTCTAATGGACAAAGTCATGCCACGAAGAAAAATAATGCATGCAACGTAAAACGACGAAGAAAAGACATAGAAATACGGTTCAGACAAATTCCAACCGATCGGTTGCAACTCGCAACCAGATCGGCTGGAAACGTGCCAAAGATTGACCATCCGATCGGATGGCGAGAAACCGATCGGATGGGGTTGACTGAAGTTACAAGTTTTGCATTTATTGGCGAATTTACTCCCCATAATCATGTGTGGCTCATCATTTCTACTTATTAACTGAGGATGGACGTTTTTACTTGAAGGATAAGTGTCATTATGCTATATAATGAGCACTTAGGGCTTAGAGTTACTTGTACCACCATTATCTAACTTAGTATTACACCAAATCTTGTTAGTTTATCTTATATTGCCTGAAAGTTTAATAAGTGTTGTAAAAACGTCCAGAACGTGTTGAGTTAGAGTCTCAAGCATTGGTTCGAGTGTGGAGTTGTTTACTTACGTTAGTGAGCAATTGGAGGAGTGTGGTTGCTATAGTTCCACAAGTTTATTCATTTTAATTCTCAAGACTAGGTACACCTTGATACTTATAATGAACAATTGTTACTTTAAGTTTTATGAAAGTTTTCTTATTTACTTGTGTTTTAATAAGATTGCTATGGAGTAATTTGTGATATACTTGTGTATATGATGTGATTGGTTAATGCAGTATTATTTTATGAAAAAGGTGATGCATGAAAACATATCTATTTTATGAGTTTGTTGAAATAACATCTTTTCTTGCTTAATTTGTCGGTAAAAACAATTTCTTGAAAAATAGGTCCGAAAGGAATTTCAACTTGTTTTTATTCCAAAATATTAATGCACCAAATTAATATGGAATAGGATGCTTGACAACCATCTTATTTACTTGTTAAAATAGATTTGAAACGATTTCATCACGAAAAAGGACCGAAAGGATTCGTAGGAATTTATAAGAAAAGAATTGATTTTCTAAACATCCATGTGATTATAGGATTGTCATACTAATTTGATATGTCCGAAAGGAGTCATTTAGGTGATAGAATTCTTAGTAGTAGTGAAAACATGACATACATCACAGATTGTACAACTACTCATTTTTAGTTGCGCATCATAACAAGTTTAAACCAAACTTTGTACTCAAATTGTTACAATACTCCTAATTACCAATAAAGGAATTATACACAAGTATATGTTTAGTTTTTATTGAGTTTCTTTTAAATTAAGATTTTACATAAATTTGGATTGACAACCCTTATTTTACAAACGCTTTTCTTATTACTAAAACAACCAAATCCCTTGGGACGATCTCGACTTACCCACCTTTATTATACCGGACGAGTATACTTGCTCGTATGTGCTAGATAATAATCGGATAATTCATGTTTATAAATTTTAAAACTTGTACTAATAAAACGCACATCAAGTTATTGGCGCCGCTGCCGGGGATTTGATTAATGTTCTTAGTTTTTAGTAATAAAATTGTTTGTAATTTGTGAAATTTTAAAGTTTTTAGAGTTAAAAAAATAAAAAATAAATAAAAAATAAAAGTTGGTTTTTGACCAACCGAATCGGATGGATATCCATCCGATCGGTTGGTGGTCTCGGTAAATTTTATAGGATTCTGTTTTTAGTAATTAATTTTTATTTTTCTGTTTTTAGTTAATTAGTTTTAATAATTATATAATTAATGTTAGTTATTAATAGTTTTAAGTTGCAATTATAAGTCATTTTAATGTTTTAGTAGTTTTAATTTTAATTAATGATTTAGTAGTTTTAAAGACACCTTAGTTAATGCTTTAAATGATTTTATAATTATTTTTTTATTAAATATTAGTTAAAAAAAATTAAGTGCCGAAAACTCCAACCGATCCGGTTGCGGGTTCCAACCGATCGGTTGGAGGAGGTAATATTGTGCCAACCGAATCGGATGGGTTTCAAACCGATCGGTTGGGCGTCTCGGTAAAATTTTAGACATTTTTTATTTTTAGTTTATTTTCAATTCTTAGTGTTTTATTTAGTTAATTTACTTGTTCTTATTTCATATTAAGAGTTATTTGATTATAACTAACCCTCATGCTAATGATTTGGATTTTTTTTTATGGTTATGTTATAGTTAGTAAGTGCTTAAGTTGAAATGGAGAGTTTGAGTCAGATTTCTGCGTATTTGAAAGACTTGGAAGATATGTTCAAGGATTCCGGTGATTCCTTGGAAAAGTTGGAGAGCATGTTAGAAAAAGCAAAGTTGGATTTAGAAGGGGAAGAGGTTGTTGGTGACAATGTTTCTTATTTGCCACATGAAATGTGTTATCCAAAGAAGGAGAAAGAGAGAAAAGTTGTTGTTTTCATTAGAGCACCACCTAAGGAATATGATGCTCCACACATGAGGTATTCTACACCTTGTGCGGTGGAAGGAGTTAAAGCGTGGGATGCGGAATTGAATATGGAATATGGAGACAACTACATTTCGGAAGAAATGCTTGACAAACTTGGTTTTGTTAGGCTTGATTATGGAAGTTATGGTAAGAAGGAAGTGAAAGGAGTTAGGGTGAATATTCATGGTCACATCTTTAAAGTTGATTTTGTTGTTTTGGAGTATACTAATGAAGATGAACCGGAAGTGATCTTTGGTAGAGATTTTTTAGTGAATACCAAGTGTACTTTGGATTTTGCACTTGGGGAGTTAAGAATTAACATAAGTGATTTGGAAGAAGGGAAGAGTGTGAATGATATGCTTGTTGATGTTTGTGAAGGAATGGAATTGATGAAGGAAGGAAGGGATGAAGTTTGTAAGATGGGGAAAGCTAACTGAAACAAAACACCATTGAACAAATTAACCCAACCCTCCACCCAAAAAGAAAACAAATCATCATCATCATCATCCAAAACACCACCAAATTCACCAAAAAGTACCAAACCTTTAACCAAAGAGCAAAAACAAGCTATCTTGGAAAATCTTGAAGCAAAAATAAGTGAATTGATGGAAAACAAACCGGTCATTGAGGTGTTGAGGAATTATATGGAGTATAGGAAGAAATTAGATGCAGTTATGTTGGCAAAGTCTATGTTGGAGGATAATAGTTTTGATGAAGTAGAGGAGAGAAGGATAATTGAGAATGGGCTCCCAAAGAAAATGAATGATCCCGGAAATTTTGTTTTACTGGTTAAAATTAATGGGACAACTACTTTATATGCATTAGCCGATACGGGTTCTAGTGTGAGTATTATGCCTTATCCATTGTATCATAAGTTAGGATTAAGAGACCCTACACCTAACAATTCTAAACTCACTATGGCGGATAATTCTAAGGCAAAAGCGATGGGAGAAGTAAGAAATGTGAGAGTTCAAATTGGTTATCAAGCATTCTTGGCGGATTTTCTTGTGTTGGATGTTGCGGTTGATAAGGAACTACCTTTGTTGTTAGGTAGACCATTTTTAAGAACTTGTGGAGCTATAATAGATATGGGAAGAGGTACCATGACAATTGATGATGGGGTTCTTAAGAATACTATCCAAAGCCTAGAGGGGGTAGTAATGGAGATGATAATGATGAGGACCAAGAGGAGGATTACCTTGGTTGCTTTGAAGTAGGAAGGGATGAAGATGGTAGGCCTAAGTTTGGTCCATGCACACCTAGTTTCTTTGATATTGAAGATGAAATGGAAAGAGCTCTAGCAATGGAGGCTTTCTTTAATCCATTTAAAAATATTTTTGTGTTTAACAAGTTGACAGATTTTCTTGGATCTTTACCGGTCCAATTGAAGAACTTGGAATGGGGTTCCGAAGGTCATAGCATTTACAAAAGAGAACAAGGAGATGGTGATTGGCATTGCAAATTTGATATCACATGTCCTAGCAGAAGGAACTTTGCAAGAACTTTCAAAACTCAAAAGACTACTAGGAAGTTGGCAAACAAGTATCGTGGAGAAGACATTCTTAGGAATGAATATTTCTATGGATGAAGAAGAATGATCACAAGAATAAAGCACATCTTGTGCTAGTTTGTTTGTTTCGTATTTTTATTTTTCATGCATTTTATTTTATGTTTTTAGGTTTTATGCATTTCATGTTTAAATGAGACTATTTATTTATCTATCTATATTTATCTATTTATCTTTTGATTTATTTAGTTTAAGTTTTTAGTTTTTAGAGGTTAAGTTATGTTTTAGTTTTAAGATTAGAAGTAGAAGTAGATGACCAAATTTTTGGTAGACAAAGTGTGTTTGGAATACATACAAGATAATAAGTTTTAGAAAAGAAAGAACTACTAGCACTTGTGTCAAGTTTAGTGGAGAAAAAAACTTTGAAAAATCAATTTCATACCAAACCGAACGGATGTATTCACAACTGATCGGATGGAGTTGAATATATAAACCAAAATTTTCAAAAACTTAAGAAAAACACATATACACAATCCACCAAAAATTGGGGTTAAAAATTCGACCATAAGAAGTTGTTAGAAGGTTGCAGGAGTGATAATTAATCATCAATGGCATCAAGTCAAGTAAGTTATATCATTAATTTTGTTCAATTAAGTTTTAATTCAGATGATTTAAATTAGGTCACGAATTGGGTCTTTTTGAATTAGTTCAAATTGAGATGTAATATTTTGGGGATAAGTGATTAGATGATAGGAGAAGGTATTGCAAAAAGAATTAGATCAATTGGTTAAGTTTTGAGTAAGAATTCATTGATTGAATTTTTGGATTGAATTGGGTATAATCTTTGGAGCTAGTTTATTTGCAATTGATGAATCCCAGAAGTTACATGATTGATAATTAGTGATGTTAGGTTATTGCATTGTTGATTAGAGCACTAATTGGAAGATTTTAGTAGATGATGTTCTTGGTTTTTATAGAATCATTAGGTTGATTATTGGAAATGTTAAGAATCATTGATAGGAGAGTTTGAATGTTAGAAGTACTCAAAAATGGGAGATTACCAGTTAGAAAGAAGTTCGGATTGATTGGGAAACGTTTAGGATGGATTGAGGATGAATGTAGTATGCAGAAACTCCAACCGAATCGGTTGCGAGTTGCAGCCGATCGGTTTGGAGTGTGCCAAAGTTGCATCCGATCGGTTGGACCTCAAACCGATCGGATGGACGCCTCGGAAAAATTTTTGACATTTTTTGAAAATGTGTTTTCTAGTTTCTAAATTGATTGGTATTAGTTCTTATACTTATATAATAACATAATTTGAGATTTCTTTCAGGGAAATGTTGCAAGATTGGGACGAAATCCGATTGTTAACAAGTATTTGAAAAGGAACGAGAGGAAGAGGATCACTTTTAGTTTGAAAACGGAGTCTAATGATAATGTCAAGTTTTCTCATGTGCAAAACAAAGATGAGAAGAATGCATATAGGGAACGTCTTTCAAAACTTCAAGAGAGGAAGATTGCTAAGCCTAGGTTGATTGATTGGGAATTGCTTGCGGAGTATGAATGTGAGGATCAATTGAGGAGCATGATGACTATGATTTATGTGTATCCTGGAGATGGAGATAGGTTTGAAGATTATTCTTGGGAAAGAGCTTTTAGTATTCATGAGGATGTTTACAAGGAATGGTGTTTGGAGTTCTTTTCTACGTTCTACTTTGATAGAAAGGTAAATGATGTTCTTGGGGATGTTTGTGTTTGGTTTAGATTGTGTGGTCGCGAACATGCTTTATCTTTTCCAAAATTTGATGTTGCACTTGGTTTGTATGAGGAGAGTGAGGTTAAACATAGGTTGTTTGGACCACATTTTGTGAGTTTAGCTAGAGCTAATGATTAATACACGGGTATTGATGATTATTGGAATAGAATTGGTGATCCAACTTGTCATAGGAGAAATTCTTCTAGGATTAGTAATCCGTTGTTGAAGGTTTTACAAAAGTTGATTTCTTGGGGATTGATACATAGGAGTGGTGGTCAAGACAAATGTAGTCAACCGGACTTATGGGTGATGAAGTTGTTGGAGGAAGACAAGAATGGGAATGTGGCATGGATTATTGCCGAGTATCTTTCTAAGAGAGCACCAGGGATTAAAAAACAAAGTGATGTTTGTGGAGGTCATTATGTGACCACGTTGGCTAAAAATCTTGGGTATTTTAATGATGATGAGTTGAGGAAGTGTAGAGTGAGATTGGAGAGTGAGATATGGGATGCTTTTAGTTTTGGAAAAGCATTGGATAGGATTAACAAGACTTTGGGACCTTGGATCGAACCAAGTGTGGGGGCACAATCCGTAGCTTATGCGGGAGCGCCATCACAACCTCAAATGGGGAGTTTTCCGGGTAACACCCAAAGTGGTTTTGATTCAGGATGGGGTGATTAGAACCGTGAGTTAAATGCTATTGAGTGTAGGGAAGTTTGGTGAGATTCAATGCAAATGAGGAATAATTACAACTATGATTATTCCATGCCTATGATCCAACATTTGGCACAAGATGCCAATTATGAGGTACCTCCCTACAACCCACCAAATATTCCACCATACCCTTTACCATATTCTCCATATCCTGGACCATACCCCTACCGTTATCCTGGTTATTCACCATTTCCCGAGCCATATCCTCCATACGGTAGACTTCCCGAGTATGGTAGTTCAGGTGTTAATGTGGGTGGACCAAGTTTTAATCCTGGAAGATCGAGTTATGATGTTGGAGGTTCGTCGTCAAGAGCTGGAAAGAAAAAAGAGACGAGTGGTGGATGAGGACGATGAAGAAGATGTTGATGAGGAAGAAGAGGAAAGCGAGGATGAGTTCATTCGTTCCGATGTGAGTTATTGATGGTGATGTTTGATCACATGGATTATGGTTGGTTTTAAAAACAATTATGTGTCGAACAATTTCTATTTCTATTATCTTTAACTATTTCTCGTAGGATTTATAACGTAACTTAATTTTCTATTTATTTGGTTTAGAATTTTGTTTGTGTTTGTTTTGTTGTTTCGTATATTTTGCAGTTTTCTTGCAGGAGTTTTATTACGGAAGCATATAGTTGATCAACGTTTGGAGTCGGTAAACTCATTTGCTTATTATGATTAAATATGCATGTTGCATATTTACCTCCGGTATTTTCTAAATTTTTCCATTTCCTTTACTTTGAAGTTATTTTTATTACATTGAGGACAATGCAAAACTTAAGTGTGGGGGAAGGAAGAAAATAGAAAAATTGCATAATTTTTAATTTGTTTTAATTTTTAATTTTTTAAAATTTTCGTTTTTAGAGTCGTGAACTTTAGTAACTAGTAGTAGTTCGCCCTTCATATTTTAGTTAAAATAAGGTTGATTTCATGGTAAATAATAATGATATTTTTGGAGAATAAATTCAAGTTTTAAAGAGCAATTTGTCTCGGAATTAATAACATTTGCTAGCATAATTTTTTACCCTTATTTCTTTAAATTGTGAGGATTAGTTTTTTTTATGAGAATAGTATTTCTTATACTATTTACATATTTCATGATGAGTGTGCCGGTGGTTGTGTTAATTCTAGAACTTGTACTTGTTATGAATTACGGTTAAAATTATTTTCGAATGATAAGAGGCAAACTTAGGAATAAAATCAAATGGCCATCCGTTTACAAAATAATTTTTGCTAACCACATTGGTTAGTTACCCTCGTATTTGGAACCCATTTGTTAGCGTTTATCTTTAGCGCTAGATACCCCTAGTTTCACCCTTTGAGCCATCCTTTTCATTTTGTTAAATCCAGAAAAATACAAAAATATTTTACACTTTAAAACTTAGCCTAACCCTTGTCAAAGGCTAAATGGTGGGTTGCTAGTTGCTTGGTTGTTGGATTGTTTTTGATGATTATTAGTTAGCTACACTTCACAATTCATGTGTGTGCCATTCCAACAAAGACGAAGAGTGCACATTCTTATTTGTATTTTTTGTGGCGTATACTTATGCGAAGTATGGGGGAGGTGTGATATATAAAAAAAATAGAATAGAATAAGCCATCGCAACTATAAGGTGACAAATATAGCCAATGTGTTATATTATTATGAATAAAGAAAGTCATGAGATATGTTGTGAGCCGATGTGCTAAGTTTGAAGAATATTTTTATGGTGAATCGATGTATCAACATGTGAAAGTAGAAGAGGAGAAAGATTGTAACTATTATCATTTTTGGGTTTGTGGATTATTTGAGATTAGCAACTATGGGACTTAGACTTTGATTTTATTTTTCTTTAAAACCAATTTCATAAATATTCCCATGCCTTATCCTTACCTTTTTTACTTAGTGTAATTATTTTGCACGAAAGTTTATAAAACCCTTAGCCTAAACGTTACAACCTGAATAAAAGACCTCTTTGATGAATTATTCTATTGTTTTGATACTTGTACAAGCCTATGGTAAGAAACATAAATCATGACTGTGCAATGAGTGATCTATTAATTGTTACACATATTGAGTGATGAGTGAATTTCAAATTATCTTCGTGAGGTGCTTAGAATTGTTATCAAACTCTTTATTTACTTGATTGAGTTCAAATAAGATATTTGCACTATTGCCATTGAATTCAATTTTCTTTTGATTAAGACTTGCTCGAGGGCGAGCAAAGCTCAAGTGTGGGGGATTTGATAACGCTCAAATTTAACATGTTTTTAGTCGCGTTATTGTTTGATTTATGAGTGGAAATTGGTCATATTTGCATATATTTGTTACTTAATCGTGGAAAAGTGTTTATACATGCAAATATAGCCAAAAGCAGGTAAAAATGATTAAAAGATGAAGAAATGAAGTGGACATGCATTTTTGGAGAGTTTCAAGAGGATCAAGGAAGAAAGAAACGTCGCATAGACAAAAGGATGTGATAAAGAAAGGTTGTCTACACGAAATTATCAAGGGAATATCAAGTTCTAATGGACAAAGTCATGCCACGAAGAAAAATAATGCATGCAACGTAAAACGACGAAGAAAAGACATAGAAATACGGTTCAGACAAATTCCAACCGATCGGTTACAACCCGCAACCGGATCGGCTGGAAACGTGCCAAAGATTGACCATCCGATCAGATGGCGAGAAACCGATCGGATGGGGTTGACTGAAGTTACAAGTTTTGCATTTATTGGCGAATTTACTCCCCATAATCATGTGTGGCTGATCATTTCTGCTTATTAACTGAGGATGGACGTTTTTACTTGAAGGATAAGTGTCATTATGCTATATAATGAGCACTTAGGGCCTAGAGTTACTTGTACCACCATTATCTAACTTAGTATTATACCAAATCTTGTTAGTTTATCTTATATTGCCTGAAAGTTTACTAAGTGTTGTAAAAACGTCCAGAACGTGTTGAGTTAGAGTCTCAAGCATTGGTTCGAGTGTGGAGTTGTTTACTTACGTTAGTGAGCAATTGGAGGAGTGTGGTTGCTATAGTTCCAAAAGTTTATTCATTGTAATTCTCAAGACTAGGTACACCTTGATACTTATAATGAACAATTGTTACTTTAAGTTTTATGAAAGTTTTCTTATTTACTTGTGTTTTAATATGATTGCTATGGAGTAATTTGTGATATACTTGTGTATATGATGTGATTGGTTAATGGAGTATTATTTTATGAAAAAGGTGATGTATGAAAATATATCTATTTTATGAGTTTGTTGAAATAACATCTTTTCTTGCTTAATTTGTCGGTAAAAAGAATTTTCTTGAAAAATAGGTCCGAAAGGAATTTCAACTTGTTTTTATTCCAAAATATTAATGCACCAAATTAGTATGGAATAGGATGCTTGACAACCATCTTATTTACTTGTTAAAATAGATTTGAAACGATTTTGTCACGAAAAAGGACCGAAAGGATTCGTAGGAATTCATAAGAAAAGAATTGATTTTCTAAACAACCATGTGATTATAGGATTGTCATACTAATTTGATATGTCCGAAAGGAGTCATTTAGGTGATAGAATTCTTAGTAGTAGTGAAAACATGACATACATCATAGATTGTATAACTACTCATTTTTAGTTGCGCATCATAACAAGTTTTACACCAAACTTTGTACTCAAATTGTTACAATACTCCTAATTACCAATCAAGGAATTATACACAAGTATATGTTTTGTTTTTATTGAGTTTCTTTTAAATTAAGATTTTACATAAATTTGGATTGACAACCCTTATTTTACAAACATTTTTCTTATTACTAAAACAACCAAATCCCTTGGGTCGATCTCGACTTACCCACCTTTATTACACCGGACGAGTATACTTGCTCGTATGTGCTAGATAATAATCGGATAATTCGTGTTTATAAATTTTAAAACTTGTAATAATAAAACGCACATCAGAATGTGACTTACATTACAGACTTCTGACTCTTGTTTACATGCTGGGCATGTGACAATCCAAGATAGATCAACTTCTAGTGACTTGTGGAACTTGGCGCATGTCGTATACCAACAACCCTTTTGTTAAGAAGAGAGGGTAATTTTCCCTTTAATCCAAGCAGTTTTTACCTGCATATAAAATGAGGTTGTATGGTAATGGTGTATAATCACAGAATAAACAAATGACATGCTAAAGTAACCATATTGGCAGACGATTTTTAGTGACGCAACGGCTGTGGAAAGAGATTTGATATTTTGTTCTTCTGGATAAGACAGTAAAACGCCGCGCTCCTTGTATCTGTTTAAAAAAGTCGTTGAAGCTCTTGCTTGTTGTCGTTGAACCTAAATTAAAAATATATGTTTACGAATTAATGTCAAATATGTTTGATTTTGCAACAAATATAATTAAGCAGTTTCATTAAAGAAAAATGTACCGCTGTCTCATTTGAAACTCTTCTTTTACTGGTGAGTTGATCATTAGTCCAAATGATCCTTTTGTGCTCAATGAGAGGCCTACACAATAGTGTAAAAACTAGTAAGAAATATAATAAAATGGTGTGTGCTTAAATAGTTAACTGACAATCATTTTCTATATTGTGTGACAATGGCAGAACATGTATCCCAAGTTTTTTTGGATTCTGAAGCGTTAAAATGAATTATAATTTGCATTGTTTCACTTAGAGTTGAATGCTGTCTTTTTCAACCTCATACCAAGCATCATAGGTCTTGACTAGATAATGCTTGAAACTGTATTTCCTTCGTCTTCATGGAATGGAGTCCACAATGTTAGTCATAGAAGCTTTTTCCTAAAAGAAAGTTTGCATATTAGACGTATAACTTAATAAGACAATCTTACTTTTCATCGAAATGCCGATATCTCTTCTTGTTTTGGTCCTTGTCCTCGTTCTCTAATAGGCAAGCATTGTAACATAACTAATCTAACATCTTTATTTTAAAATGGATATAGTTTGGTGCTTTGCATAGAAGGCAATTGCTTGAGATAGATACTGTGAATAATAAGGACAACTTTGCATGTTTTCTGTGTCGGCGTGTTTATGAAGGTCATCAAAGTCTGTATAGTGAAAATCACATGGTATTGTTGCTAGTATAGGCTGTGCCACTTCCTTTATCAAGGTTCTGTTGGTTAGTACCCATGAGTACTGATAAGAGTTTATTCAATACCTCGGATCATTTAGCGTCACCATGGCACTAGAGATGTAACATCATTTATATGGTGACAAAAGCTTAGAAAAGTATTGTAGATAAACTTGTGGTCCAACAATGCAGCCACTTTCTTTATGTCATGGTTTAGAAGCTTCAAGCCTAGTTTTATATGAGATGCTTACAAAATACTCCGTATAAAATAGATGGATTTTTTTTGTCATATAATCAACGACTTTATAAAATGAATTAAGTAGGAAATATGATAGTGAAAAACACAATGCCAAAGACAACGCATATAACTCAGAACTTTTCTTTCAAATATAATTATATAAAGACACCCAAAAAGTGGCTTAATTAACATGTACAGAACTTTTAATTTTTAAGCAACATGTACGAACAACCCCTTTCTCAAATGCACCTAGCAAAATTAAAACTAAAAGAATAAATAATGTGATTGTATATCAAGTTGTGACATCCCAGAAAACATAAAAAAACCGCATTGCTGTAACACCCCCAAAATACCGCAGCGGAAGACTGTGTCATAGGGGTGCTACTTCATAATACAAAGTACAAGGTATAGAAAACGAACTCTAAATGAGACGTTTTGAAAAGTGACCATTCGATTAATAAGTTTCGAGTTACAAACTGGAGTTCCATAATACAATACATAAGAGTTTTAAAACATATCGAATGGTAAAGATAAAAGCATAAGTCTTCAAAACATGCCAAGCGACTCTATGCTCCATGCAACAGCTATCATCTTACAGACCTGAGATAAACATGCTAAAGTGTCAACACAATGGTTGGTGAGTTCATAGAGTTTGTCTTAAAATAGTTGAAAAGCCTTAAAAGAATGTTCACACAGCAAAGGCATCGTGAATCCACTCAGTTACAAGTCCCGCCATAAGAGACTTGTAACCTGTGTGTTCACAACCCACTGCTAATATATATGGTATAATAAAGACATGTATAAGTTCATCAAAACAGTTTTAGCAATTAGTCGTGAGTCTACACTTCATCTCCGAAGACCTCACGTTTATGATGTATCCAACATTCGCAAATGTTAGGATGTATCAATAGCCTCAATGGTCATCCAATAACTTAATTTGGAGCCATCGGAAGTCTCAATGGTCATCCAGCAACTTAATCTGGAGCCACTGGAAGTCTCACAATTAAATATAACGCAATCATGTAGATATGAAAATCAAGTATAATGCGATCAAGTATAAGACAATCAAGTGTAACACAATCAAGTATAAACAATCAAGTATAAATGTTTAAGAGTATTTGTACAAGTAAGCAAGTAGTTGAGCATGTATCCCCCCCAAGAGTTAAAACAAGTATGAAAAGAGTAGGGGCTATGACTCACCTTAAGCTTAAGTGAATGTGAAATCAAAGTGGTAGTCGAATCGTGAAAGTCTCTAAGAGCAGCCTATAATAGAACGTTGCGACTTAGGTTTGGAGTAACGTCTAAGAATACGAAGAATTGCCTATATATGTCTTGCATAATGTTCATGATGTAGTACTTAGTATATAGCGTAAGTCTTTGAATATAAATGGTTTATGGAACATGTATAAGTTGTATATCTCTTACTACCGTTCGGGCCGACATAATTCAGAAGTCATGGAGTAAACGTTCGAGGAGCCAGGACACTTTAACTCGTAAATCGACAACTCATCTCGATGGCTTACTTAATGAACTCCTCACATGAGGCTCCCTACTATTGTAGTATTTGATAACAAATGTATAAGTTTTGATCCGAAAAGTTACATGTCCAATATTTGAATAAACTTAGGAAAGTCTATTTGTACATGAAGATTGTTATTAGGGTAAGTTTATTATAACTTGTATCTCATGGTTCTTTAGGTGGAGTAGATCCAAATTGTTTGTTCAAGTTATCGTTAACTCCTTGTTTCATGTTTTCGCCTAAGTAAGTTTATATGGTCATTTAGTCATGGCTTCGCCGTGACCTTGGTCATTTTTCCATGGTCTTGAGACTCAACCTTGGCTTTAGCCATGGTTGTGGTCTTGGCTTTAGGTCATTAGACCTCTTGGTCTTAGTAAATCATAACTATAATACAGTGACTTTGGTCTAAAATGGGCTGTTAAGATTTTGAAGAAAATTATCACTCGGAAAGCATTTTCAGGGCTCGAGCTTCTTTGATCCTGAACGAAAACGTCGTTCCAGACAACTTCCGTGTTTTAACTTTTTGATGAATCGGACCAGAAGGGTGACTTTCAAAATCAAAATTTGATCAGAATGCTATTTAGGCAGTTTTGCCGTTTTGGTTTCGCTAACTTCAAATGGTCATAACTTTTGACTCGGGTACTCGTTTTGGGTGATTCAAATTGCTATGTTTTCCTTGTTAAGTCCTCTTTAACAGTAAGTAAGTGTCAAATATCAAAGTTATACTATTTTGGTCGTGGTTCTCCATAAAAATCACTAGTTTGCTTGTTTACTTGTCATAAGTTAACATATGTATACCAATACTTGTTTTATCCATTTTTAAACATCATGAACACAATAACAAGAACATATATAGTATGAAAGGAACACAAAGAGCATGAAAATGATAATTAAGAAAGAAAGTATGTTAGGGTTTGCTTACAACTTTTGAAGAAACTAACTAGAACCAAGAACAAGATCACTAATCCTAAAGTTTCAACCAATAGCTCTAGCTTCCAATACTTAACCACCCTTGCTAATCTTGTATTTTTTGAATGATTTGTGATGAAGGTCTAGGTGAATTTGAGTGGATCTAAACTCAAGAGAATCACCAAAGTATATGAGGTTATGGAAGTGTTTTGGTTACCTAAAAGAAACTAGGGTTTCTATCTTGAAGAAGTACTTGAATCTTGCATAAAACTAGGAATGAATTAGCTAAGTGTGAAGATGTGTTGGGGGGTGAGGATGGACGTTCAAAGAGGGTATGGGGGGCTTATATAGGGTCTTAAGGAGGTTAGTTTAGTTGACTAGTCCAACCTTGGAGGCCAAGGTGAACACATGTATGAAATCTAAGCCTCCTAGCATGAGATCAAGCCACCTATGGGCTGAATTCCCCCCCTTAAGTCGGTTCCTAAACTTGGAGAACAAGGTGTGGACTTTTGATGATATTATCCTACTTATGTGACTAGTTTTGACTCCGTAAATTGCTAACCGTAAATGATTAAGCCTCAAAACGTAAAACCGGGAGTCGTAAAAATACAGAACTTGAAAGTATTGTTAAACATGTCAATATAGTCCATAATAAAATATAAAATGAGTGGTAGGATCTATCGGGTGCTAAAACCCTGCTAAAAACTGGAAACACGGGTCTTAAACGCGCAATTCGCGTAAAACGCTGAACTGAAAAACGTAAAATTCCAAAACTTTTGGAATTGTCATAAAATGATAGAAAATCATATTTCTATAGTTTATAATGTTTTATGGATATATCGGGATGCTGGAAGGACGTTTAAACCTAAAAGTAAATCTCGGACACGGCTTTGTGATTTTTGCAGAAATGATCCGACGAGCGTCAAACTCTCGGATTATCGTTAAAATAGTTTAACTTACGAGAATATGAAATAAAAATTTCTAAGATGAATAGTGAAAAGTGAATAGTAAAAGTGAATAGTAAAATTTTCTGGAATAAAAGTTAACCTAAAATTGCGAATTGTTACAATTGCTGAATTCAAATTAGGAATAGAGAACTGAACATAGGCTATCATTCAAATGGACAAAATCATATTGTGTAACAATTCACATTTTAGGATTACTATTCATTTTTACTATTCACTTTCACTATTCACTCCCGAAATTTTTATTTCATATTCTCGTAAGTTAAACTATTTTAATGATAATCCGAGAGTTTGACACCCGTCGGATCATTTCTGCAAAAATCACAAAACCGTGTCCGAGATTTGGTTTTAGGTTTACACGTCATTCTAGCATCCCGATATGTGCATAAAACACTATAAACAATACAAATATGATTTTCTCTCATTTTACGACAATTCCAAAAGTTTTAGAATTTTACGTTTTCCAGTTCAGCGTTTTACGCGAATTACGCATTTTAGACCCGCGTTTCCAGTTTTAGCAGTGTTTAAGCAACCCGATAGAACTTGCCACTCATTAAATATGCTAAGATAGGTTATATTAATAAGTTTTAACATATTTATAAGTTTCATATTTTTGGGATACCCGATTTTAAGTTTCATGACTTAACGACTTACCGTTAGCGATTACCGGGACAAAACTCACTCCATAAAAGCAAGATATTATCAAAACACATATCTAGTCATCCAAGATAGGCATTGAACGAAATTTTAGACCACATGGGGCATTTTCTTGGTCACTAAGTCTAAGATAGGAAGCTTACATAGGAAGCTAAACATTTTGCAAGTAAACTTGGCCACTAAGTCTTGGAACATATCCTAAGTCTCTAACCTCCTCAAGGAAACTTCCTAGGCACCTTCCTAACCTCCTCATATTCCTATAAATAGCAAGCTCATCCTCTTCCTTTTATCAACACCAAACACAACACACACTTAAATCACACAACCTTGATCCTTTGATTTCTAAGTTATAAGTTACATACCAAAGTTGAAGGTATAGTTAGTCTCAACATGAATCAAGAGTTTGTTTGGTGATTCCATGGTTGAATTAGGAGATACACAAGGGTACTAGGGCTGAGTTAATAAGGTTTTCACAAGGTCTATATCAAGGCTAGCAAGGGTTTCAAGAGTTGTGGTGAAGGGTTTGCAAGCATAGGTTTAGTGTCCTAGTTCATACTTGACTTCCTTTCTTTTGAAAGCCAAAAGTTGTAAGAAACCCTAATACACTTTCTTGCTCAATATCATTTTCATGCTTATTATATTTCATTCATGCTATATATGGTCTTTGTATTGTGTTCATGATGTACAAAAATCTTTAAAACAAGTTAAGAACACTATATGTTAACTTATGTTAAGTAATCAAGGAAACTAGTGACTTATATTGAGAACCACGACCAAAATAGAGTAACCATGATATGAGACACTTACCTACTGTTATATAGGGTTTTAAAAGGAAAACATATCAATTTGAACCACCTAAAACAAGTACACGAGTCAAAAGTTATGGCCAAAAGAAGTTAGCGAACCTAAAAACCCGAAACTGCCTAATAGCATTCTGATCAAAATTTGGATTTTTTTTGAGGCCTTCTAGTCTGATACATCAAAAAGTTAAAACACGAAAGTTGTCCGGAACGACGTTTTCGTTCAGGTACAAAGAAACTCAAACCCTGAAAACGCATAACGAGTGATATTTTTCTTCAAATTCTTAACAGCCCATTTTAATACCCAATTGACCATTTATTGGTTATGGCTAAGTTAAACCAAGGGGTCTAATGACCTTAAAGCCGAGACCACAGCCATGACTAAGGCCAAGGTTGAGATCTCAAGACCATGGTAGCCATGACCAAAGCCACGGCAAGGCCACGGCTAAGAGCTCAAGGCTTTCTAAACCGAAATCATTATAACTATTATACATGTTTTATATATTGAATACTACAACACTAGGGAGCTTCGTGTGAGGGGTTCCATTTGGGTAAACGGATCGACGAGTTGCTGGATTTCCGAATTAAAGTGTCCTAGTGTAACAACCCGCGTTTTCAGGACATTTCTCCTATTCACTATTCATCATTTACTATTCACCAGTCACTATTCATCATTTTCGGAGTCAGTTTGTGATTCCGAGAAATGTTCAGAAATTTTACTATTCATATGACACTATTCATTTCCGAAAGGAAATCACTATTCATGATTGCCGTTCATTTCATCGTAAACTGAGTTTACGAGTCTTCAAATTCGCGTAACCAATGTGGTTTCGTTGTGAATTCATGCATCATTCATTAATGACACGTCATATAGACTGGAGTAGTCTACATATCCTCGGTTACATCATCATCACATTTTAGGCCCTACACGGATATGCATTATTTCTATATACGTATGCTTAATTTGTAATTAACGTTACCACTCAATTTTTACTACGAACGTATAACCAATACTCCCGACTACGATCCTAACATATTTTCATACTCATTATAATAATATAAAAATTATATTATTAATTTACCCGGTGTTTTGAAATCCATTATTACATTTTACGTTCAAAGCCTATTACTCCGTCGGTTTGCGTTATTTCAATTCAATAATTATTCTAACACCCGATTCTCAACAGGAATATTATTTTACAACTTTTACAACTTCGTCATATTTTATTTCACCGCGTTAACATTTATTTTTAGTTAACTCGGTACCCGATAACACCCAATGTACAAAATATCTAATCAATACTTGCACATGTTAGAAAAGATTATTAATGAGCCACCAACAAGCTCCCCTTGTTCCCTCCTTTTTGCCGCCCCTATGTCCCCCCCCCCCCCCTTGGACCAACTTTTTGACCAAGACTTTCTAAAATAAATATATACTTCCAATATACTCATACAACACTTTCATTTTACACTAAACAAACTAGCAAACTTTCCTTTCTTTCTCTCTTTGGGGTATAATCGGCCAAGGCTAGAAACAAGGAAGAAATCACTAACTTTTCAAGATCCAAGTGTTTATAAAGTTCTATCATGATCTAGTTGGGGTTTTGTGGTAAAAACCCTAGGTTATTATACATAATCATCTTCAAATCACCTCAAATATTCAAGTAAGCTTCAAGAACACTTTGATCTTTTCATACTTTCACTTACTTTATATTTTTATGTATTTTCAAGATATATTGGTAAAACATGCAAGTATGTATGATCCATACCACTTATTACTCATTTCTTTCTTTATAAACATAGATCTACAATTTTTACTAGCAATCTCATTAGATCCACTAAGATTGGTGATGTCTAGGAACCCATGACACCCTAAGAAGGTGTATGGTAGGACTTGGTACTTGTGGAGTTGATTTGAGATAGTTTGGTTAAGTCTTGAACAAGTTACAAACTAGAAAAGTTGATTTTTACAACTATATAAAAGCTACTGTCCATTTTTGTTAAACGTGGGAAACTCAGGGTCTAGGGTGTAATTTTGGACCAAATATTTAGAAAATACATTCCGAGATGAAACTATGGCCGAAAACGGGGATAAAAACGAGTTAATAACGAAGGAGATATGATTTTCCGAATATTAACAACGAAAAATACTTTAAAATATAGGTTCTGTCCCAAATCGCCAATTTCAGAAAACTCAGGGGTTTCCGGGTAACATTGGGTTAGATATTCAGAAAATACATTCAAAAACGAAACCGTGGCCACTTGAATCACTAAAATCCGAGTTACAACGAAAAAGATATGCTATTTTCAATTTCAACGACGAAAACTATTTTCTGAAAAATAGCTTGCTGTTGAACAGTTTTCATGGACTGTTTCGAGACGTAAAACTTGATCTAGCCATCCCAACTTATCAAAATTATATTAGTATGTTGTCCCACGATTCCGGGGATATAAAGAACGTAGAAAACGAGCTTATAACGAAAAAGATACAAGCGTTTGAACTTTCTTGGCTGTTTTTCTTTATGATCGGATCAATTTGAGTCCGAGCCGTAGTTTTATGAAATCAAGATCTTCCAACAAGCTTTTCAAATCAATTGGCCGTTCGTCGAATAGACTTATAACGAATAAACTACGACCTCATCTATATACCCGATAAACTACATATATTTTGACAGCTTTTACTATAATAAAATTTTCTAAGTGTTGAACATAATACTTTCAAGTAACAACAACAAGAGTCGATTTTCTCATCGATCGAGACCCGTATCGCCAAAAGTTAAATGACGCGACTTCTAGATATTGTTACAAGGTTTCAAAAACGCCGAGTTTCATCACTAACCCTTAACGTACAACATTTCGCGACTTGTTTTGTGAGGCCATTTTGGGCATATTTTCAAGTAATGAAAATGCTATTTTTGCAACGAAAACCTTATATTTGCCGATAGACCACCAAACAAGGATCGTGGAGTACCGTTTCAACATATTTACATGAAAACTGGTTATTAATTTAACGAGACGTCAAAAATGTATTTTTCGACGATAAACGTTATTTTCAAAACTAACGAGTGGTATCGATAACATACGTATTTGCATGTGTAGCATCATTTCATTTCTTACATTAGATCATATCATTCATATTAGGTTGCGGTTAGAGATCGTGCCTCATTTCTGTGTATTCATTGTTGTCATCGTAGCTATTGCACCAGGTGAGTTCATAACCCCTACTTTTACTTGTTTTACAACTGTTTTGGGGGAAGATACATGCTCCTTACTATTTAAATTCAATGCTTGTTTTACTTGAACGCGATTCATTTTCTCAAACATTACTGGATGGTTGAAATACTTGATTGATTATTTGAATACATTATGAATTACTTATTCCATCCTTGATTTCTTTCTTATGAACACAAGTTCTTGCTTTTGCGGAAATAAATATAAAACTGTTACTTTGCCTGAGTTACCTATTACTGCCACTGAAGTCCCCTTTATCATGAACCGTTAATTACATGCGTGTGAGCGCGAATGCTGTGGATAGATCTATTTGGGTTGACACCCCGTCCGAGTTGGTCGCGCCAACCTGTCAAACGGACGCATATCATTCGGATTACTTCCGAGTGTCTGGCAAACACTTAATTGGGGCATTTTATGCTTGATTGCATACGATTACATCGAGCTTCGGGGTCATGAGCTTTAGGCACTATATACCTTATTTTTAGCTGTGACATTGTATTTGTTATATTGTCTTGCTACTGAAAATCTCGTGTTCCGCAAATGACTTGTTTACTTAAACATATTACTTTTGGCAGTGGGTTGTAAACACACAGGTTACAAGTCTCTTATGGCGGGACTTGTAACTGAGTGGATTTACGATGCCTTTGCTGGGAAATACTTGATTACTGAAAATACTGGTTTACGGAAAATATTTGATTACTGAAAATACTGGTTTACGGAAAATACTTGATTTCTGGAAACACTTGTTTACGGGAAATACTTGTTTACTTAAAACTATGAACTCACCAGCTTTATGCTGACGTTTTAGCATGTATTTTCAGGTTTTAAGCAATGGCACGCTACTGGAGGTTTTGGCAGGGCATGGCATGGTCATAGAAGACTCTGATATTCTTATGGGGACCGTTTTAAACTATTTTAAGGGCTTACTTCTGCATAAATTTTAAACAATGCAAATTCAATGCTTTTAGCTAAACAATTTTAGTCTAAATGATTGAAATGAAAACCATTTTACACTTGTTTTGTAATACCAATTGAGTTACACCCCAGCTACATGTATGCTTCCGCTGGACCCGATTCTGGGGGTGTGACAGATTGGTATCAGAGCTTTGGCTATAGCGAACTAAGTGTTTTTAAAACCTAGACTATAGCTACTTTCAAGAAAACTTAACCCTATGACCGTCACGTGCCTGCCTGCCAAGCTGAAGCCTCATTTGTGGTTAGTTGCTGACATAGGTGATGAGATTGTTATCTCATTATCTGGTATATTATATTCATTTATTATAGTTGATTACTATAATTGTCTTTCATATAAGCATGTTCACGTATCATATATGTCACCGTATTAGTATAACTGAGCTGAGTATTTCAAAATTCATGGAACCTCGGTGGAATATAGACTGGTCATCTATATTCAACCCGGGATAGTGAGATATAGGCTGACCACCTATGTCTGACTCAGCAATGAATTTTGCAACACTGAGAATGGTTATAATAAAATTTTGTCTGGATTAAATCCCCTACTCAATTTCCAAATGTTTCATTCATGTGTGTGTATACTCTCGTTGTTGGAACCTTCGTACTTTTCATCACTTCGTAAACCACCGATTGGAAGCATGTCAGCTAGTCATTTTATTTCATGAACTTTCATATTTATGCACAATACACTCATATCACAGTATTTTCTTTTGTCACAATCTCATTTTGTTGCAGTTGTCACAGTCTCTTCCCTTCTCACCATCACTATCATTTCTTTTCCCCACCCCCATATATACAAAGAATTAGGTGACACTCTATAGATTCCGATGTCACTCATCCCTCACTACTCCCTATATTGATAAGTGGATATTATCAATGACCTCCCTAGGAAAGACTTTCCATACCTTCTATGAGGATGATCCCTCGGTACCATAAGATCATTCATAACTCAACAGAAATCTCAGGATATCACAAAACAATTCGAACCACTATCACTGGCCTGATCGCCAAAATTCTATCATCTAGAAAGTATTGGCTTGACTAAATTACAAGATTCATTTAGATACGAGTGCTCACTAAGCAACACCATAGAGATAAATCCAACCTCTTAAACAAGACTATAAATTGAACATGTCCTCACCAATAGCCTTTATTCAAACATGTTAGACACCTATGCATTTGTGCATACATACATACCTGGCTATTTTATCCTCTTAATACTTTCATTTTTAAATGGATTTTTCTCCAAAACTACCGTTATACAAAACATATATCTTGTAAGAAATATTTTTCTGATGCACTTATTTTGACAAGCAAATTCCTTTTGGCTAATCTTTTACAAAACTATTGAATGTTACAAAATTTTAAACATCGATCTTTGGTAAACCATATTATCCACCTTATGTTGAAAATTTTCCTATATTGCATAACTACTAAATTTTGAAACATCAAGAAGAATGTTACCTAAAAAGCCGTTTGTTTAAACTTGTAAATTCATTTATTCGGGGAAGACTTATGAACAAACCACAATCTCAAAACAAACTTTGAAAATCAATCATTATATTACCTCACTTATACCTTTAGGAGTTTGTGAGTTGATGACCTATAACTTAGGGAAAATCTTAGTAATGGAGACTAAGCACCGTAGGTGGAGAAAGACTCAATTCCTGACATCCTGCGGAGGATCACAACCTTATCCTAATCTATTATTTTCAACAACACCCTTTTACAGATTTAACCCTGTAAGTCTTTCAAAACAAGATTCATGATACCCATTTCAATTATTCCTAATAAAGGAATTTGATTCACCTCAACTCCTAGCGATTTCATTAAGATCTCTTTGGAACCACACCACCTATCATCTGTAGACCAATGGTCAGAATTTGAGATTGATTCAAACCTAGGGAGATATGCCCAAATCGGGTGTGATTGACACTAGAAATGGTTGGATTAACCATTTTCCATAAATCAAATTCAGTTGCAACCATAGTTATCACACGAGCTTAGAGACTACACCATTCGAAGCACTCTATGGTCGAAGTGTCAACATCCATTGACGGATCAAAACTTGGAAAAACCCAACTCACTAGTCCTGTAAGCATTCATGAAATAACCAGGAATTTCCTACAAATCAAGAATCAATTACAAGTTCGATAAGCGGTAAACCACTAGAATTTCAAGTTCGTGGCATGATTATGTTAAAAGTTCTGCCTAGGAAAGGCATAATACCATTCAGAAAACTTCATAAAGTTAAACCCGATATACACTGAACCATTTACGATTTCTGACAGAGTAGGCCTAGTGGCCGTCAGACTTGAACCTTGTTAGAGCTCAGTAATTTACACGATTATATCATCATCTTTTAAACAATAACACTCTAGAGACCAACACAAACTGAACTTCGGGACGAAGTTCCTTTTAAGGGGGTGAGACTGTAACAACCCGCGTTTTCAGGACATTTCTCCTATTCACTATTCATCAGTTACTATTCATCATTTACTATTCACAGGTCACTATTCATCATTTTACTATTCATCATTTTCGGAGTCAGTTTGTGATTCCGAGAAATGTTCAGAAATTTTACTATTCATATGACACTATTCATTTCCGGAAGGAAATCACTATTCACGATTGCCGTTCATTTCATCGTAAACTGAGTTTACAAGTCTTCAAATTCGCGTAACCAATGTGGTTTCGTTGTGAATTCATGCATCATTCATTAATGACACGTCATATAGACTGGAGTAGTCTACATATCCTCGGTTACATCATCATCACATTTTAGGCCCTACACGGATATGCATTATTTCTATATACGTATGCTTAATTTGTAATTAACGTTACCACTCAGTTTTTACTACGAACGTATAACCAATACTCCCGACTACGATCCTAACATATTTTCATACTCATTATAATAATATAAAAATTATATTATTAATTTACCCGGTGTTTTGTGTAACACCCCCAAAATATCGCAGCGGAAGACTATGTCATAGGGGTGCTACTTCATAATACAAAGTACAAGGTATAGAAAACGAACTCTAAATGAGATGTTTTGAAAAGTGACCATTCGATTAATAAATTCCGAATTACAAACTTGAGTTCCATAATACAATACATAAGAGTTTTAAGACATATCGAATGGTAAAGATAAAAGCATAAGTCTTCAAAACATGCCAAGCAACTCTATGCTCCATGCAACAGCTATCACCTTACAGACCTGAGATAAACATGCTAAAGTGTCAACACAATAGTTGGTGAGTTCATAGAGTTTGTCTTAAAATAGTTGAAAAGCCTTAAAGAATGTTCACACAGCAAAGGCATTGAGAATCCACTCAGTTGCAAGTCCCGCCATAAGAGACTTGCAACCTGTGTGTTCACAACCCACTGCTAATATATATGGTATAATAAAGACATGTATAAGTTCATCAAAACAGTTTAGCAATTAGTCGTGAGTCTACACTTCATCTCCGAAGACCTCACGTTTATGATGTATCCAACATTCGCAAATGTTAGGATGTATCAATAGCCTCAATGGTCATCCAAACAACTTAATTTGGAGCCATCGGAAGTCTCAATGGTCATCCAGCAACTTAATCTGGAGCCACTGGAAGTCTCACAATTAAATATAACGTAATCATGTAGAATATGAAATCAAGTATAATGCGATCAAGTATAAGACAATCAAGTGTAACACAATCAAGTATAAACAATCAAGTATAAATGTTTTGAGTATTTGTACAAGTGAGCAAGTAGTTGAGCATGTATCCCCCCCAAGAGTTAAAACAAGTATGAAAAGAGTAGGGGCTATGACTCACCTTAAGCTTAAGTGATGTGAAATCAAAGTGGTAGTCGAATCGTGAAAGTCTCTAAGAGCAGCCTATAATAGAATGTTGCGACTTAGGTTTGGAGTAACGTCTAAGAATACGAAGAATTGCCTATATATGTCTTGCATAATGTTCATGATGTAGTACTTAGTATATAGCGTAAGTCGTTGAATATAAATGGTTTATGAAACATGTATAAGTTGTATATCTCTTACTACCGTTCGGGCCGACATAATTCAGAAGTCATGGAGTAAACGTTCGAGGAGCCAGGACACTTTAATTCGTAAATCCACAACTCATCTCGACGGCTTACTTAATGAACTCCTCACATAAGGCTCCCTACTATTGTAGTATTCGATAACATATATATAAGTTTTGATCCGAAAAGTTACATGTCTAATATTTGAATAAACTTAGGAAAGTCTATTTGTACATGAAGATTGTTATTAGGGTAAGTTTATTATAACTTGTATCTCATGGTTCTTTAGGTGCAGTAGATCCAAATTGTTTGTTCAAGTTATCGTCAGCTCCTTGTTTCATGTTTTCGCCTAAGTAAGTTTATATGGTCATTTAGTTATGGCTTCGCCGTGACCTTGGTCATTGTCTTGAGACTCAACCTTGGCTTTAGCCATGGTTGTGGTCTTGGCTTTAGGTCATTAGACCTCTTGGTCTTAGTAAATCATAACTATAATATAGTGACTTTGGTCTAAAATAGGCTGTTAAGATTTTGAAGAAAATTATCACTCGGAAAGCGTTTTCAGGGCTCGAGCTTCTTTGTTCCTGAACGAAAACGTCGTTCCGGACAACTTTCGTACTTTAACT
Source organism: Artemisia argyi (assembly GCA_030686995.1). Lineage (NCBI taxonomy): Eukaryota > Viridiplantae > Streptophyta > Magnoliopsida > Asterales > Asteraceae > Artemisia > Artemisia argyi. Next base: position 102,849,811 of record CM060701.1, read on the forward strand.
TTTTGATGAATCGGACCAGAAGAGGGACTTTCAAAATGGCAGAATGCAAAAACAGTAGGTATGGGCAGTTTTGCAGTTTTGGTTTCGCTAACTTCAAATGGTCATAACTTTTGACTCGGGTACTCGTTTTGGGTGATTCAAATTGCTATGTTTTCCTTTTTAAGTCCTCTTTAACAGTAAGTAAGTGTCAAATATCAAAGTTATACTATTTTGGTCGTGGTTCTCCATAAAAATCACTAGTTTGCTTATTTACTTGTTATAAGTTAACATATATATATCAATACTTGTTTTATCCATTTTTAAACATCATGAACACAATAACAAGAACATATATAGCATGAAAGGAACACAAAGAGCATGTAAATGATAATTAAGCAAGAAAGTATGTTAGGGTTTGCTTACAACTTGAGGCTTTCTAAAAGAAAGGTAAGTAACTAGTAAGGTACGGACTTTGATAGACTTAAGCTTCACCCTTTGCAATCTATGATAAACCGAGGTTATTTGAAGATTATAACGACGCCTTCTTGAAGTCCAAAGCTATTTGAAGATTATAACGACGTCTTTTTGGAGACTTTAAAGTTATAACAACTTTTCTTAGAAAATTTCCAAGATTGAAGATCAAACACTAGTTTTCTTTCAAAAACTAGTTAACTTTCTTACAAAATATAAGAAAAGTGCCTTAGGTTTTAGGACTTGAAGGTTATAAGAAGGTGTGGTGCAAGTTTTATATGTGTTTTAGCTTGGTATTTATAGTGTAGGAAAAATAGTTAACCATATATTGGGTTAGAATTTAACCATGGTTAGTTTTAGACACTTGTAACCATCCTAGAGATCAATGGTTAAGATTTAACCACCCATGGTGACTCCCCCCCCCATATTGGCGGTTCAAGGAGGATAAGGTGACTAGATGATGACTCTTGGTGCTATCTTGCTTAGTTTGTGCATTTTGACTCCGTAAAAAGCTAACCGTAAATGATTAAGCCTCAAAACGTAAAACCAGGTATCGTAAAAATATGAAACTTGAAAGTATTGTTAAACATGTCAATATAGTCCATAATAAAATATAAAATAAGTGGTAGGTTCTATCGGGTGCTAAAACCCTGCTAAAAACTGGAAACACGGGTCTAAAACGCGTAATTCGCGTAAAACGCTGAACTAAAAAACGTAAAATTCCAAAACTTTTGGAATTGTCATAAAATGATAGAAAATCATATTTCTATTGTTTATAATGTTTTATGGATATATCGGGATGCTGGAAGGACGTTTAAACCTAAAAGTAAATCTCGGACACGGCTTTGTGATTTTTGCAGAAATGATCCGACGAGCGTCAAACTCTCGGATTATCGTTAAAATAGTTTAACTTACGAGAATATGAAATAAAAATTTCTGAGATGAATAGTGAAAAGTGAATAGTAAAAAGTGAACAGTAAAATTTTCCGGGAATAGTAATTAATCTGAAAATGCGAATTGTTACAGTCTCTACCCCTTCAGGAAACTTCGTCCCGAAGTTTAGTGTGTCTAGGTCTCTTATCTTAATAGCGGCATAATAAATCTAGATTTAGAATAAAATAATATGGTAGGATAAGGTACGTACCCGTTACGCATTACGGGCTTCCTTAGCACCCAAATAGTATGCTCGACCCCGAGGTGGACTAACATTGTATTCACGGTTTGGGTTATTTTCTTCAAGCATTACGGCTAGAGTTGGGTTATCTAGCACTTGTCTCTGTGCCCTATTTAACTTAGGACAAGTATCTCGGAAGTGGTTTGGGCTGTTGCACTCAAAGCATGTCTTTTGGTTGTTTCTTATATTGCCCGTATTCACCGGTGCTACTTGCCTTGCCGTTGCTTTACACTGATTTGTAAAATGGCTCTTCTGATTGCAATTAGTACACATTCGACAGGGCTCAGACCTCTGATGATGATAAGCACATTTATTACACTTAGGATGTGGACCTTCATACTTTCCCTGATCATAAACTGTTGCCGCAAATCCTCTTGCTCTCTTATTATCAACTATTGTACCCTTTTGCTTGCCTGATTCACCTGCTCCCTTTCTTTTATCACTAATCTTCAAAGTTCCATTCCTAACCATCTCATCTGTTAGGGTCCCTGCTCTCAATATTGCACTCTGAATTGTGGGAGGTTCGGTTGTTTTCACCATCCCACGAATATCGGGAACAAGGCCATAGATGTACCTCTCAATCCTCTTGGATTTAGGGGTAACCAGATGAGGAACTAGTTTAGCTAGTTCATGAAACCGATCTGTGTAGGTTGCATGACCAGCCCCTACCATAGAGTGATGCCAAAACTCGTCCTCTAGTTTTTGCATTTCATTAACCGGGCAGTACTCTTCCTTCAGTAATCCCTTAAAGTCGTCCCATGTCATGCCTACAGCTGCTTCTCTAGTCCTTGCTTGAATCTGCATGTTCCACCATGTCAATGCCTTTTCTGATAGCAAGCATGCAGAATATTTCACTCTCTGGTGGATTGCACAGTTACTGATGTCAATCACTGACTCCATCTTTTCGACCCATCGTGTATATGCCAATGCACCTCCTTTACCATTAAACTCAATTGGTTTGCATGACGTAAATTCCTTATACGTACATCCAGTCCTATGGTTGTTATTGTTGTTGTTGTTGTTGTTGTTGTTGTTGTTGTTGTTGTTATTCCTTCCTCCATCATTTGTAGCGTCATTTATGTTTCCGTGGTTTCCTGGATTGTTCATGTGATTGCCAACTTGTGTGACTATAGTGGGAAGTAGGTTTTGTAGTTGTTGGGCAATAATGGTGGAGACATCTGGATTTCCACCAGCGTTACTAGGGTTACTAGTGTCGTGAGCATCTCCTCTACCTCCACGTCCACCAGTTCTTCCACTATCATTACTAGGGTTACTAGTGTCGTGAGCAGCTCCTCTACCTCCACGACCACCAGTTCTTCCACCTCTTGGTGTTGCACCACCTCGGCTAGTGCTACGAGTTACTCTCTTTGGTGCCATGATATCTACAAGGAGGGACATTTTGTCGACGTCAGATATGAGGTGATATTCCTAGACTACTTTAGTCTTAAATCTTGTCAATTTTGAGTCAATCGTCGATTAATGTAAGCATGGTCACATATGTCTACGTGAGTCGTGACGCATTTATAATTATGTTGGCCACCATAATTATAACTGCTTCCTTTCACACGTATACATATTTACCAGGCACACATAACTCAACAATTGGTACTACATAATTGGGTAGACTTTCTATCATCTGCTCTTAAGTTGTGAAAGAGTAACGTAGTCTGGGTATCTAGAAAAGGTGATATGACGAAATGGACTAGTCACGCTTGTAGAAAGGTTTGAGTGTCGTACTAGGACATATGAACCACTTCTAGGTATTAGAATCATATAAAGTAAGTATAAGGCAAATCATCAAATCTCTACAGGAAACTAATAACCTTTATTTAACTTAATCTTATGTCTTATCAAACAAGAACTATCACAAGATTAAGTTAATTAAACAATTATTACTTAGCTCTAAATTTTTGATGACTTGACTATTGTCTGGGGTTTCTCCTAAACAAACAATTAGCAATAAGCATATGCGCATGAAGTGTGTGTAAGGCAAAATAAAGAGGAGAGTCTTAATGTTTATATCAGTTATAGTCTAGGTAGTATATGCAACCTAGTTCTCTATAACCAAGGCTCTGGTACCAATCTGTAACACCCCCAAAATATCGCAGCGGAAGACTGTGTCATAGGGGTGCTACTTCATAATACAAAGTACAAGGTATAGAAAATGAACTCTAAATGAGACGTTTTGAAAAGTGACCATTCTATTAATAAATTCCGAATTACAAACTTGAGTTCCATAATACAATACATAAGAGTTTTAAGACATATCGAATGGTAAAGATAAAAGCATAAGTCTTCAAAACATGCCAAGCGACTCTATGCTCCATGCAACAGCTATCACCTTACAGACCTGAGATAAACATGCTAAAGTGTCAACACAATGGTTGGTGAGTTCATAGAGTTTGTCTTAAAATAGTTGAAAAGCCTTAAAGAATGTTCACACAACAAAGGCATTGAGAATCCACTCAGTTGCAAGTCCCGCCATAAGAGACTTGCAACCTGTGTGTTCACAACCCACTGCTAATATATATGGTATAATAAAGACATGTATAAGTTCATCAAAACAGTTTAGCAATTAGTCGTGAGTCTACACTTCATCTCCGAAGACCTCACGTTTATAATGTATCCAACATTCGCAAATGTTAGGATGTATCAATAGCCTCAATGGTCATCCAAACAACTTAATTTGGAGCCATCGGAAGTCTCAATGGTCATCCAGCAACTTAATCTGGAGCCACTGGAAGTCTCACAATTAAATATAACGTAATCATGTAGATATGAAATCAAGTATAATGCGATCAAGTATAAGACAATCAAGTGTAACACAATCAAGTATAAACAATCAAGTATAAATGTTTTGAGTATTTGTACAAGTAAGCAAGTAGTTGAGCATGTATCCCCCCCAAGAGTTAAAACAAGTATGAAAAGAGTAGGGGCTATGACTCACCTTAAGCTTAAGTGATGTGAAATCAAAGTGGTAGTCGAATCGTGAAAGTCTCTAAGAGCAGCCTATAATAGAACGTTGCGACTTAGGTTTGGAGTAACGTCTAAGAATACGAAGAATTGCCTATATATGTCTTGCATAATGTTCATGATGTAGTACTTAGTATATAGCGTAAGTCGTTGAATATAAATGGTTTATGAAACATGTATAAGTTTTTTTTTTTTTTTTTTTTTTTTTTTTTTTTTTTTTTTTTTTTTTTTGGTAAAGGGGAATAATCCTGTACCCCGGTAAAATACATTAACCAAAAAAAACGTTGAAGTACAATGGATGAGGGTGACGTCCCTCATCTAAGTCCCTTAGGACACTTACAGACTCTCATATAAGAATGACACACCATTCTTATAACTTACAAAATGAACCCACCAATAATGACAAAAATAAATAAACCATTACAATACTACTCAAGAAAATTACTTGAGCCTTCTAAATGACAATAGCGGTCCATCTACTTCCATGAAGAAATCTCCAACTTGCCCAATCAAATCCATTTGCTACTTCTATTAGTAATATGCACGAAGCATAATCTAATAAGCTGATAAGAGTGCAAAACCTAGCAAATCAAATTTGACAACATAAACAAGGGTATAAACGACCCAACTTCCAACATATGGCATCTTGGACTTGTAAACTTCCAAACACAGCTGCAATCCATCACCCATAAGCATGCAACACAAACCAGCTGAAAAGAAGCATAACATCCAAGAATATAGACCATGGCACGATCCTGTTAACCATAAGTTGCAATATGCATACCATGAATGAAACCAAGTATAACACAATCTGCCATACAAACAGTAGGGTGATTGAAACCCTAACTTGCATAGAGTTGGAACAGCAAAACACAAGAAGAACAAGTGTAAATCTGACCAACATAACACCCAGAGTGCTCCGAAGCCGAATCATGTAATAATCAAACACCATAGCCAACCATCAGCAAAAGCACCCACTTCTAATCCCCATCGTAAACCAGACCAAACACCACAAATAAAACTCATAATCAACAGGTCTTCATGGCATACGAACTAAAAACAAACAATAGATTGACACCACAAAAACTTCCAGCAAAAACGAACCAAAGACCCAAGTAGAATCAGCAAACATGTCCATGATGGTTCGAATAGCACTTGACAAATCATCACAAAACAACGACCACATGCTACATAGAAGAATTCAATAACCAGGTCGTAGCATAGGGTTTTCAAAACCCTAACGTCCAATAATACATCCACTCTCCCATAACCACGACCATAACCACAAACATCCTAATGGAACTTACACATGAACAACCCAAGTACGTACCAGTAGATAACATCCAGCATAAAGCACCAAACAAGGAGAATGTAAAAACCACAAGGTTTTATAATCGTTCAGCAGAAACCAATCAATCCAAACCCCAACATGATCAAGAGATAGAGCAATAACGCACAGGCCTCTAATCGACATTAAATATGCAAAGTAAGGGTCGGTTAGAGGAAAAACCCATAAAAGAGACAATCGAAACCCTAACATAAAAATAACAACCGATTAGAAACTAAGTCGGTTAGGATTAAAGATCATATCCCTAAACGATTTCCCAAAAAGAAAAACGAACTAGGGATTTAGGGTTTGTAGATAATCATAAATTCGAAACCCTAATAAAAAATGATTCAAAAGAACCAGATTTAGGATCGATTAGGGTTTCAAGATAGGCAGCGATTTTTAATATATGTGTGAAAAAATAAGCGAGACACACCCCTCCCCAGATACTAGCATCAATCAAACACCGATTGCATATTATATGAATAATAGAGAGGCGGTATTGATGATTGTTTAATCAGATCAGAGGAGGAGGAGGGGTGGCCGGAAATCGCCCCTAGGAGAGAAAAATCGTATTTCCATGTATAAGTTGTATATCTCTTACTACCGTTCGGGCCGACATAATTCAGAAGTCATGGAGTAAACGTTCGAGGAGCCAGGACACTTTAATTCGTAAATCCACAACTCATCTCGACGGCTTACTTAATAAACTCCTCACATGAGGCTCCCTACTATTGTAGTATTCGATAACATATATATAAGTTTTGATCCGAAAAGTTACATGTCTAATATTTGAATAAACTTAGGAAAGTCTATTTGTACATGAAGATTTTTATTAGGGTAAGTTTATTATAACTTGTATCTCATGGTTCTTTAGGTGGAGTAGATCCAAATTGTTTGTTCAAGTTATCGTCAACTCCTTGTTTCATGTTTTCGCCTAAGTAAGTTTATATGGTCATTTAGTCATGGCTTCGCCATGACCTTGGTCATTTTTCCATGGTCTTGAGACTCAACCTTGGCTTTAGCCATGGTTGTGGTCTTGGCTTTAGGTCATTAGACCTCTTGGTCTTAGTAAATCATAACTATAATATAGTGACTTTGGTCTAAAATAGGCTGTTAAGATTTTGAAGAAAATTTTCACTCGGAAAGCGTTTTCAGGGCTCGAGCTTCTTTGTTCCTGAACGAAAACGTCGTTCCGGACAACTTTCGTGTTTTAACTTTTTGATGAATCGGAACAGAAGAGGGACTTTCAAAATGGCAGAATGCAAAAACAGTAGGTATGGGCAGTTTTGCCGTTTTGGTTTCGCTAACTTCAAATGGTCATAACTTTTGACTCGGGTACTCATTTTGGGTGATTCAAATTGCTATGTTTTCCTTTTTAAGTCCTCTTTAACAGTAAGTAAGTGTGAAATATCAAAGTTATACTATTTTGGTCGTGGTTCTCCCTAAAAATCACTAGTTTGCTTGTTTACTTGTTATAAGTTAACATATGTATATCAATACTTGTTTTATCCATTTTTAAACATCATGAACACAATAACAAGAACATATATAGCATGAAAAGAACACAAAGAGCATGTAAATGATAATTAAGCAAGAAAGTATGTTAGGGTTTGCTTACAACTTGAGGCTTTCTAAAAGAAAGGTAAGTAACTAGTAAGGTACGGACTTTGATAGACTTAAGCTTCACCCTTTGCAATCTATGCTAAACCGAGGTTATTTGAAGATTATAACGACGCCTTCTTGAAGTCCAAAGCTATTTGAAGATTATAACGACGTCTTTTTGGAGACTTTAAAGTTATAACAACTTTTCTTAGAAAATTTCCAAGATTGAAGATCAAACACTAGTTTTCTTTCAAAAACTAGTTAACTTTCTTACAAAATATAAGAAAAGTGTCTTAGGTTTTAGGACTTGAAGGTTATAAGAAGGTGTGGTGCAAGTTTTATATGTGTTTTAGCTTGGGATTTATAGGGTAGGAAAAATAGTTAACCATATATTGGGTTAGAATTTAACCGTGGTTAGTTTTAGACATTTGTAACCATCCTAGAGATCAATGGTTAAGATTTAACCACCCATGGTGACTCCCCCCCATATTGGCGGTTCAAGGAGGATAAGGTGACTAGATGATGACTCTTGGTGCTATCTTGCTTAGTTTGTGCATTTTGACTCCGTAAAAAGCTAACCGTAAATGATTAAGCCTCAAAACGTAAAACCGGGTATCGTAAAAATATGAAACTTGAAAGTATTGTTAAACATGTCAATATAGTCCATAATAAAATATAAAATAAGTGGTAGGTTCTATCGGGTGCTAAAACTGGAAACACGGGTCTAAAACGCGTAATTCGCGTAAAACGCTGAACTGAAAAACGTAAAATTCCAAAACTTTTGGAATTGTCATAAAATGATAGAAAATCATATTTCTATTGTTTATAATGTTTTATGGATATATCGGGATGCTGGAAGGACGTTTAAACCTAAAAGTAAATCTCGGACACGGCTTTGTGATTTTTGCAGAAATGATCCGACGAGCGTCAAACTCTCGGATTATCGTTAAAATAGTTTAACTTACGAGAATATGAAATAAAAATTTCTGAGCTGAATAATGAAAAGTGAATAGTAAAAAGTGAACAGTAAAATTTTCCGGGAATAGTAATTAATCTGAAAATGCGAATTGTTACATTTTGAAATCCATTATTACATTTTACGTTCAAAGCCTATTACTCCGTCGGTTTGCGTTATTTCAATTCAATAATTATTCTAACACCCGATTCTCATCAGGAATATTATTTTACAACTTCGTCATATTTTATTTCACCTCGTTAACATTTATTTTTAGTTAACTCGGTACCCGATAACACCCAATGTACAAAATATCTAATCAATACTTGCACATGTTAGAAAAGATTATTAATGAGCCACCAACAAGCTCCCCTTGTTCCCTCCTTTTTGCCGCCCCTATGTCCCCCCCCCCCCCCTTGGACCAACTTTTTGACCAAGACTTTCTAAAATAAATATATACTTCCAATATACTCATACAACACTTTCATTTTACACTAAACAAACTAGCAAACTTTCCTTTCTTTCTCTCTTTGGGGTATAATCGGCCAAGGCTAGAAACAAGGAATAAATCACTAACTTTTCAAGATCCAAGTGTTTATAAAGTTCTAATCATGATCTAGTTGGGGTTTTGTGGTAAAAACCCTAGGTTATTATACATAATCATCTTCAAATCACCTCAAATATTCAAGTAAGCTTCAAGAACACTTTGATCTTTTCATACTTTCACTTACTTTATATTTTTATGTATTTTCAAGATATATTGGTAAAACATGCAAGTATGTATGATCCATACCACTTATTACTCATTTCTTTCTTTATAAACATAGATCTACAATTTTTACTAGCAATCTCATTAGATCCACTAAGATTGGTGATGTCTAGGAACCCATGACACCCTAAGAAGGTGTATGGTAGGACTTGGTACTTGTGGAGTTGATTTGAGATAGTTTGGTTAAGTCTTGAACAAGTTACAAACTAGAAAAGTTGATTTTTACAACTATATAAAAGCTACTGTCCATTTTTGTTAAACGTGGGAAACTCAGGGTCTAGGGTGTAATTTCGGACCAAAGATTTAGAAAATACATTCCGAGACGAAACTATGGCCGAAAACGGGGATAAAAACGAGTTAATAACGAAGGAGATATGATTTTCCGAATATTAACAACGAAAAATACTTTCAAATATAGGTTCTGTCCCAAATCGCCAATTTCAGAAAACTCAGGGGTTTCCGGGTAACATTGGGTTAGATATTCAGAAAATACTTTCAAAAACGAAACCGTGGCCGCTTGAATCACTAAAATCCAAGTTACAACGAAAAAGATATGCTATTTTCAATTTCAACGACGAAAACTATTTTCTGAAAAATAGCTTGCTGTTGAACAGTTTTCATGGACTGTTTCAAGACATAAAACTTGATCTAGCCGTCCAGACTTATCAAAAATATATTAGTATGTTGTCCCACGATTCCGGGGATATAAAGAACGTAGAAAACGAGCTTATAACGAAAAAGATACAAGCATTTGAACTTAGACGATTTTTACAAATTTCCATCAGCTTTTCTATTATTATTTTACCGCAAAACTGTCTTTGCGAGACACCACTTTCTTGGCTATTTTTCTTTATGATCAGATCAATTTGAGTCCGAGCCGTAGTTTTATGAAATCAAGATCTTCCAACAAGCTTTTCAAATCAATTGGCCATTCGTCGAATAGACTTATAACGAATAAACTACGACCTCATCTATATACCCGATAAACTACATATATTTTGACAGCTTTTACTATAATAAAATTTTCTAAGTGTTGAACATAATACTTTCAAGTAACAACAATAAGAGTAGATTTTCTCATCGATCGAGACCCGTATCGCCAAAAGTTAAATGACGCGACTTCTAGATATTGTTACAAGGTTTTCAAAAACGCCGAGTTTCATCACTAACCCTTAACGTACAACATTTCGCGACTTGTTTTGCGAGGCCATTTTGGGCATATTTTCAAGTAATGAAAATGCTATTTTTGCAACGAAAACCTTATATTTGCCGATAGACCACCAAACAAGGATCGTGGAGTACCGTTTCAACATATTTACATGAAAACTGGTTATTAATTTAACGAGACGTCAAAAATGTATTTTTCGACGATAAACGTTATTTTCAAAACTAACGAGTGGTATCGATAACATACGTATTTGCATGTGTAGCGTCATTTCATTTCTTACATTAGATCATATCATTCATATTAGGTTTCGGTTAGAGATCGTGCCTCATTTCTATGTATTCATTGTTGTCATCGTAGCTATTGCACCAGGTGAGTTCATAACCCCTAATTTTACTTGTTTTACAACTGTTTTGGGGGAAGATACATGCTCCTTACTATTTAAATTCAATGCTTGTTTTACTTGAACGCGATTCATTTTCTCAAACATTACTGGATGGTTGAAATACTTGATTGATTATTTGAATACATTATGAATTACTTATTCCATCCTTGATTTCTTTCTTATGAACACAAGTTCTAGCTTTTGCGGAAATAAATATAAAACTGTTACTTTGCCTGAGTTACCTATTACTGCCACTGAAGTCCCCTTTATCATGAACCGTTAATTACATGCGTGTGAGCGCGAATGCTGTGGATAGATCTATTTGGGTTGACACCCCGTCCGAGTTGGTCGCGCCAACCTGTTAAACGGACGCATATCATTCGGATTACTTCCGAGTGTCTGGCAAACACTTAATTGGGGCATTTTATGCTTGATTGCATACGATTACGTCGAGCTTCGGGGTCATGAGCTTTAGGCACTGTATACCTTATTTTTAGTTGTGACATTGTATTTGTTATATTGTCTTGCTACTGAAAATCTCGTGTTCCGTAAATGACTTGTTTACTTAAACATATTACTTTTGGCAGTGGGTTGTAAACACACAGGTTACAAGTCTCTTATGGCGGGACTTGTAACTGAGTGGATTTACGATGCCTTTGCTGGGAAATACTTGATTACTGAAAATACTGGTTTACGGAAAATATTTGATTACTGAAAATACTGGTTTACGGAAAATACTTGATTTCTGGAAACATTTGTTTACGGGAAATACTTGTTTACTTAAAACTATGAACTCACCAGCTTTATGCTGACGTTTTAGCATGTATTTTCAGGTTTTAAGCAATGGCACGCTACTGGAGGTTTTGGCAGGGCATGGCATGGTCATAGAAGACTCTGATATTCTTTTGGGGACCGTTTTAAACTATTTTAAGGGCTTACTTCCGCATAAATTTTAAACAATGCAAATTCAATGCTTTTAGTTAAACAATTTTAGTCTAAATGATTGAAATAAAAACCATTTTACACTTGTTTTGTAATACCAATTGAGTTACACCCCAGCTACATGTATGCTTCCGCTGGACCCGATTCTGGGGGTGTGACACCTAGCTCCTCGAATGTTTACTACATGACCTCCGAATTATGACGGCCCGAACGGTAGTAAGAGATATACAAACTATACATGTTTCATAAACCACTTATATTCAACGACTTACACTATATACTAAGTACTACATCATGAACTATATGCGAGAAATATATAGGTAATTCTTCTTATTCTTAGAATTTACTCCAAACCTAAGACATATCATCATATTCTAGGTTGCGTGTAGAGATTTCCTGGCTTATCCATCGATTCCGTTATACGTTTTGATATCATTAGTTCAAGGTGAGTCATAGCCCCTACTCTTTTTATACTTGTTTTAACTCTTTAGGGGAGATACATGCTCAACTACTTGCTTACTTGTACAAATACTCAAAACATTTATACTTGATTATATTATACTTGATTGCATACATAAATGACTGTGTTATACTTAATTGCGTTATTCTATTTAGTAGCTAGTAGTTGTCTTTGGGAATTGGCTCCCAGTTGTCTTTGGGAATTGGCTCCCAAGTGAGGTCTTCGGAGATGAAGTAGAGACTCACGACTAATTACTTAATTGTTGTGATGAACTTATACATGTCTTAATCATACTATATATTTAGCAGTGGGTTGTGAACACACAGGTTGCAAGTGTTGTTATGGGCGGGACTTGCAACTGAGTGGATTCACAATGCCTTTGCTGTGTGAACATTCTTTATAGACTTTTCAACTATTTTAAGACAAACTCTATGAACTCACCAACCATTGTGTTGACACTTTAGCATGTTTATCTCAGGTTAGTAAGGCGATAGCTAGTGCGTGGAACTTAGAGTCAAGCTGCATATTCTGAAGACTTACGCTTTTTATCGTTTACCATTCAAAACATTTTGTATACATTTATGTATCATACTTTGGAATCTCATGTTTGTAACTTTGAATTCATTAATCGAATGGTAACTTTTCAAAACGTCTCATTTAGAGGTCGTTTTCTATAACTTGTACTTTGTATTATGAAGTAGCAGCCCAGTGACACAGTCTTCCGCTGCGGTATTTTGGGGGTGTTACAGATTGGTATCAGAGCTTTAGTTATAGAGAACTAGGTTGCATTTCGTACCTAGACTATAACTGCTATATACGTTAAGACTCTCCTCTTTATTTGCCTTACACACACTACATACGCATATGCTTTTTGTTAGTTGTTGGTTTAGTTCCATGTTGTTAGATGATATTACTTTAGAATTATAAGGAACCCCAGAGATTAGTCGAGTCATTAAAAATATGGAGCTCAGTAATAACTAATTATTTAACTAGATCTTATGACAGTTCTTGTTTGATGAGACATAAGGTTTGAGTTAAATAATATTATTACTTAGCTTTAGGGATTTGATGACTTGATTATCTTATTATCTATCTGAGAAAGCGAGTTTTTGTGTCGGAAATTCTTAAGTACGACGATTTAGAATCTCCTTATTTAAATGGATTGGGACGCCTCTTTATTTAAATAAAGAAATTATAAATCACCGAACCATGAGTTTATGATCCCTTACTTACATAAATTTGGACGCTTCTTTATGTAAGTAATGAGTTATAAATAAGTGGGCTTATTTGTATCCGATACGACTCCTTTTTTTTTTGGGTAAAAGGTCTACGACCTGGCAAATATATTATCCAAAAAACATTGAAGTACAATGGAATGTGGCTAAAGTACCACATTAACCTCAAGCACAGGCGCTTGATAAACACAACTGCTAAGCAGTAAAACAAATATGCACAACATGTGCAGCTAACCAAACCAACATGCTAAACAAAGCAACTAAACAGCAAAAACACAAAAATCAAATAGAAACTATTTCTTCTTGCGTCCTTGCACCTGGAAATCTCTTGGAGAACCGTTCTTGGATTTGGAATAATATGCAATATCTTCATAGTTCTCATAGACTTCATCTTCAAGTAGCTCAACTTCAACTTCTTCAGCAAATGTAACCCTTTTCATAGGACTCTGCACTACATCAGGTGTAGTAAACGAGCTAGACGAATGAAATTCAGAATAGGCCACACTAGTAGAAGCACCATCATTAAGGGAACCATGTTCCCGTAAACCATCTGTATCCACATATACCGGTTGCTCAAATTGTGAACGTCCACCCTCCACAACTGCAGCAGCCCCTAAATCACACTTCAAAGCACCATTAGATGTACCACTCGAATTAGAATCAACATTAGAAGACTTAGGAACAGCCCCCTCCTTATTTTGTACTTTCCGATTCTTCTTCTTGGTAGCCGGTTTAGAAACAGGTTGGTAAATAAGATTTGGCTTCGTAGAAGCCTCCATAACCCCTTTCTTACCCATATCATAAGTATGACCAGCCTTTGTAGAGTGAACCTTACCCTTTACCTCATTATCTTGTTGAGTCGAATCCTTAGTAACCCGCTTACGCCTAAGAGGACATACATGATCATCATGATTGAAACAAACACACTTAGAACACCAAGATGGCCACCATTCATACTCAACTTCAAGAACTTCCATGTAATGACCCTTACCCTTAGGTAAAGGAATTTCAACCTCAATTGATTCCAAAACATCTAAATCAGCCGATAACTCAATAAGTACCCGAGCATATGAATAACGTCCCCAAGGGTTCTTACACATATCATTAGTACCTGCATCAAACCGAATGATCCGGCCCAACTGTTTTGCAATCAAACTTATACCAGCTTTAGAGTATACGACGGATGGTATATCATGTATGCGTACCCAAACCGGTACCTTAGTAATCTTCTCCTTCTCAAGCCTCATATTAGGCACCCAAACATGTAAGAATAAAGGCATTGATCTAATAAACCAAGGACCACCAGTAAGAACTTTATTCATACCTTCGAGTGACGAGAACTTGAAAATAAAGAAACCATTCCGCAGTATAACATGTTCAAAGCCGAACCTACCCCAAGCATGCTTGACATAATCTTCCACAATAGGAAATGCAATTCTTTGACCGATGAAATAACCGTACAATGAATTAGTAAGTTTAGTACACATATCATCCACAACAGCCAAAGGAATAACAACTCTTGAACCCGACCTAGTAGCTTCATCAACTCCACCAGATTTTGAATCACTAGTTACATTAGGCCCACAAGAACCTCCAACACTACTCCCATCAGCTAGCCTTTCTCCCTTTTCCTTTACCGAACTAACCATTGTAACCCCCAACGAATCAGATGCTACAGTATTAGTAGACTCAGGAACACCCGGATTAGAACTAGCCAAACATACCTTTTGTTGTAAATCAACATTAGGAGAAACAACAATGGAACCATGATCTTTAGGTAGAACAAAACTCCCCGTTTTTCCTTCCAAACCTGCACTTTTCAACAAAGACTTCAATGGCATACTAGAATTATTAAGAAGCTTGCCATCAATATTCCCAATCCTAGCTGCCAGCCCCGTAGCCTTAGGAGGCTTATAAACAGCCTTAGGAGGCTCATAACCATTCAACCGACCAGTTTCCATATCTCTCTATAACCCACGTGTATCACAAAGAACCAACAGCAGCTAATGCTTAGCA
The DNA here is from genome assembly GCA_030686995.1 of Artemisia argyi. Lineage (NCBI taxonomy): Eukaryota > Viridiplantae > Streptophyta > Magnoliopsida > Asterales > Asteraceae > Artemisia > Artemisia argyi. The sequence goes on from CM060701.1 coordinate 102,865,267, forward strand.
CTTGTACCACAAATGACCCACAACACCAAAACAAAGGATGCACTTACAATTCCAAACCCTAATTCAGGTACATGCACTTGAGAATGAACACAAAACCCTTACCGAGTAATCTGTTGAGTTAAGCCCCTTAATACGCCATTAACAGAAATTGCAATCCTAGAAAAGGAGGCAATTGGAATGAGACCCTTGCGTAGCAGCAGCAGCTAATCAATCCAAGAATAATAAAATCGACCAAGTCACCTTCAAAAAAAGAATATTGGAATGATGAAAGCAAATCAGAGTTTTCAATACCCTAAATCGACCTGATTTAGAGGATATTGAAACCGACAATTATAATAAAAATAAACCGACTAGAATAAATTCTCAATCGTCCTTATAAAGGGTTAAGAGGATTCAGGATCGACTTAACAGATTTACAACAAGATAAGGATCAATTTTGAATGAAATCGGTTTAAATAAAACCCTAATCGCATGAACACCCCAACAATCCCTTTGGTACTGAATTGATCCACGATCCAAGATAACTAGAGACAAACAAAGAGTTTTAACCCTAATATATATTAGATCGCAGCAAGAATGAATAAGGAAGGGATAATTAGGATGGAAGTCGATTGGAAGATTAGGGTTTCCAGCAAAAACAATTTTTAATACCCTTCAAGATGTAACACCAAAATCAGAATCAAGATGAATTCGGCACCAATATTGATCAAACTAATGAATAAATCAATTAGCTTAAACAAATCGTTGAACAAATCACAAGATTTGGGCAGATATTGATGATTAAATCGATTTGGCAGCAAGGGGATAAAAATCGCCTAGAGAGAGTATTTTTAGGGTTTTTTATTTCCCGATACGACTCCTTTACCACAACCTTAGACGAATCAGAGTAAACATCACTATTTTAGAGATCCTGAAACACCAAATTTTCTTAGACACACCGTAAGTAGTTAACATCAACAGAACTTCGGGATGAAGTTCTCCTTAAGGGGTAGAGACTGTAACAATTCACATTTTATGATTACTATTCATTTTTACTATTCACAATTACTATTCACTTTCACTATTCACTCCCAAAATTTTTATTTCATATTCTCGTAAGTTAAACTATTTTAATGATAATCCGAGAGTGTGACACTCGTCGGATCATTTCTGCAAAAATCACCAAACCGTGTCCGAGATTTGGTTTTAGGTTTAAACGTCATTCTAGCATCCCGATATGTCCATAAAACACTATAAACAATACAAATATGATTTCTCTCATTTTACGACAATTCCAAAAGTTTTGGAATTTTACGTTTTCTAGTTCAGCGTTTTACGCGAATTACGCGTTTTAGACCCGCGTTTCCAGTTTTAGCAATGTTTAAGCAACCCGATAGAACTTGCCACTCATTAAATATGCTAAGATAGGTTATATTAATAAGTTTTAACATATTTATAAGTATCATATGTTTAGGATACCCGATTTTAAGTTTCATGACTTAACGACTTACCGTTAGCGATTACCGGGACAAAACTCACTCCATAAAAGCAAGATATTATCAAAACACATATCTAGTCATCCAAGATAGGAATTGAACGAAATTTTAGACCACATGGGGCATTTCCTTGGTCACTAAGTCTAATATAGGAAGCTTACATAGGAAGCTAAACATTTTGCAAGTAAACTTGGCCACTAAGTCTTGAAAAATATCCTAAGTCTCTAACCTCCTCAAGGAAACTTCCTAGGCACCTTCCTAACCTCCTCATCTTCTTATAAATAGAAAGCTCATCCTCTTCCTTTTATCATCACCAAAAACGACACACACTTAAATCACACAACCTTGATCCTTTGATTTCTAAGTTATAAGTTACATACCAAAGTTGAAGGCATAGTTAGTCTCTACATGAATCAAGAGTTTGTTTGGTGATTCCATGGTTGAATTAGGAGCTACACAAGAGTACTAGGGCTGAGTTAATAAGGTTTTCACAAGGTCTATATGGTTAGCAAGGGTTTCAAGAGTTGTGGTGAAGGGTTTGCAAGCATAGGTTTAGTGTCCTAGTTCATACTTGACTTCCTTTCTTTTGAAAGCCAAAAGTTGTAAGAAACCCTAATACACTTTCTTGCTCAATATCATTTTCATGCTTATTATATTTCATTCATGCTATATATGGTCTTTGTATTGTGTTCATGATGTACAAAAATCTTTAAAACAAGTTAAGAACACTATATGTTAACTTATGTTAAGTAATCAAGGAAACTAGTGACTTATATTGAGAACCACGACCAAAATAGAGTAACCATGATATGAGACACTTACCTACTGTTATAGAGGGTTTTAAAAGGAAAACATAGCAATTTGAACCACCTAAAACGAGTACACGAGTCAAAAGTTATGGCCAAAAGAAGTTAGCGAACCTAAAAACCCGAAACTGCCTAATAGCATTCTGATCAAAATTTGGATTTTTTTCGAGGCCTTCTGTTCCGATTCATCAAAAAGTTAAAACACGAAAGTTGAACCCTGAAAACGCATAACGAGTGATATTTTTCTTCAAATTCTTAACAGCCCATTTTAATACCCAATTGACCATTTATTGGTTATGGCAAAGTAAAACCAAGGGGTCTAATGACCTTAAAGCCGAGACCACAGCCATGGCTAAGGCCAAGGTTGAGATCTCAAGACCATGGTAGCCATGACCAAAGCCACGGCAAGGCCACGGCTAAGAGCTCAAGGCATTCTAAACCGAAATCATTATAACTATTATACATGTTTTACATATTGAATACTACAACACTAGGGAGCTTCATGTGAGGGGTTCCATTTAGGTAAACGGATCGACGAGTTGCTTGATTTACGAATTAAAGTGTCCTAGCTCCTCGAACGTTTACTACATGACCTCTGAATTATGACGGCCCGAACGGTAGTAAGAGATATACTGATGAGGCGAAAAATGAACCACTTTTAGGGGGTCATTTAAGCCCGGAATTGAATTTATTTGATAAAATATTGCCCTAAATCGTTCCTTTTGTGATTTTAGGTACTTTGGGAGAGAAATCTGGAAAAGGAAGCAATTCGGACATTTTTGGAGCATAAAAGTGAAGAAAACGCCAAAGTCTTAATTTTCCTTGCTGGGAACAGTAGGTGACGGCGTCAAGAGCAACATTTTGACGGCGTCAAGAGTAATTTGCATGACGGTCCAGTACAAACATGAAGGCGTCACAAGTAGAGCGTCAAGAGTAAAAGACGTGATGGCCTAGAAGAACATAACACATGATGGCGTCAGTTGTAGATCAAGGCAGAACGAGAAATATTTTGGCGGCGAGATAACGACGTTACCTATTTGGTCTTGACGCCGTCAGCCTCAATTTCCTATATATAGTTTTCTAATTTTCATTCATAAAAAGAGAGAGAGGTTTGGAGAAACCCTAGGGCCGAACCTATTACGAATTTTACAGGTTTTTCAAGGGTTTTCAGCCCTTGAACCCTTTCATGTGTAATTGAGATAAGTGTTCTTCTAATTCAATCAATATGTCTATGTGTTGGTTGTCTATATCTTATTCTTGTCTTAATTCCATCATGCTAGGCTAGATCTATCTTGTGTTTGCTTAGATCTAATGAAACCTAGATGTTAATTATGTGTTGATTACTTGTTTATGGTTGTATTGGATGAATGATTTCGATGTTCGGCTTAAGAAAACTGGCAGATCTCCATATGGTAACATGCTTGAACGTCTTAGGAAACATGAACTGACGTGCACTAGGTTTTATTGGTTGTATTTAATGCATGAGTAAATTCTAATGATCCCATGTTAGGAGCTTCTTAGCCGGCTCGACATAGGAGTGAAGTAGGCACTCATAGGATTGGGGAGTTAAGTGCGCCACCCCATGAATGGTATTAAGGAATACAATCCGTCATCCACGCAACTATAACAAGTAATTAACGTGTAAAAGATGTCTAGGGAGTAGTGAAATCTAAGTAAACACAATTTCTCCACTTATTGCTCACAACCTTAGTTAATTTAGTTTTATTTTCATTTCTAGTATTTTGTTTTGATTGCATCTTTAGTATTGGGTTAGTTGACTAGCAACTAATTCCGCCCAAATCCTTCAAACCCGAGATTTTTACTTGCTTTCTAAAAAAAATATAAAAATACAAAAATAATCATCCATCATCTCTAGAACTAGTATTTAGGTTTTCTAATCCTAGCGACACTATTCCTAGCTGAACGATCAATCCCCCGGTACTTGTCACTATACTATACTACAACGATCAGGTACACTGCCTGGTGGGGGTTGTAAGCTTCTCAAGATCCCTTGAGAGGTAAAGCCTGGTGCAAACCCCACGCATCAAGTTTTTGGTGCCGCAGCCCGGGGAATAGTTATTGTCTAGGTTAGAATCTCTTTTTATTAGGCCTACTTGCTAGATTCTTTTCTAGTATGATTTTACTTTTATTTTTAGGTTTTCTTTAGTCTATCTTTTTCTTTGTGCCTTTGTTAGTAAATTAAAATTCATTGACTATTCCGTTGACCATTATGGAAAACGCGAATCCACCCCTTTCCCCTAGAGAAGTAGCTGTGTTACGTGAACAAATTGAGAGTGATATTAGGGAACTTAGGGAGCTTAATAGGTTGATTAAGGTTGAGCTCGAACATGCATTTAGTGACCTAGCGACCGCCTTGTATTCAAATGAGGACCTAGGGCCTAATGACTTTGTGAATGTTGTTGAGGGACTAGAAGAGGGGGAAATAGAACCGAAGCTTAATGACTACTTTAATCTATACCCCACTAAGGAGGAGATTGCATATTATAATAATCTTATTGATAACCCGCGATCTCCTTTTACTATAATCGAACCTAAGATAAAGAGAGGTGATCCTAAGAATGCTAAAATACCATGTATGATTGGGTACAGACATGTTGAGAATGCTTACATTGACTTTAAATCCCCAATCAACATTATGTCCTCAATTGTTTATAATGATATAGTGAAAACAAGACTTGAACCTAGAAAAGATCCCAAATACCCCGGTGGAGTTTGTAACTTTGTCAGGAGAGTTAAAGGTTTACATGTCTTTGTTGGGAATTTCACTTTTATCACCAACTTTATGATTGTGGAAGATCTTGCTAATGTTATTGATTGTCGATTGTCAAATGTCGTGTTTGGTAAACCGTTTGTTGAGGAGTCTAAGTTAGAATATGATGAGATAGAAGGGACAATTCGATTTGCAAGTAACACCGATAGGATCACTTATAGGATGCCTAATAGAATGAAAGAGTTTCGCTTTATATCCCAATTTGATAAGGATAACGTTGGTGCTTTTGAGGACATCAATGAAGAGGATAAGAAAAAGGGCAAGGATTATGTATGGGAAAAGAGGAGTCTTTTCTACAAAGATTGCTTGGCCCTAGGACCAAGGTATAAAGTCGATAAGGAATTTGCCCAAAGGATTATGGGGGCGATTGAGAAAAAGGTGATTGGTTTCTACAAAAAATATTTACAATCGGAGAGTAAAACCAACAATGAGGTCACGTAGTAACCCATGACCTTGAGTCTAGCTACAAGACTCGTAAATAAAGAAAAGCGCTTCTTGAGAGGCAACCCATGCTTTGTGCGATTTTTATTTTGTTTGTTTGTTTGTTTGTTATTTGTTTCCGTATGCATGCTTTATTTTTATTGTTGGTAGATCATGTTTCTCAACCAAATAGTGGAAATACTTTACTTTGTTGTTTTGGCTTAGTCTTAACTCCACCTAAAGGTATTTTTGCAAAAGATAAGTGTAAGGGGAAACCCCAAATATGTTTTTAAGAAACAAACCGATCATGATTCTCCACAATATTAAGTGAACATGTATATTCGTATTTGTTAGAGTCAAATGCTTGTATTGAGTCATAATGAAGTTTTGCAGGATTTTCCAGGAAGTAGGACCAAGTTTTTCCAGAAATTTTCCGGAAACTTAACATAAGAATTTCTGCAGGTCACTTCTGACGGCGTCACGAGATAACTCTTGACGGCGTCACGTGTAAAAATCTGGAAATTTTACCGGTTTTGTTTTTCTAACGGAGTCTTAAAGTTTTTGTGAATCATTAAGTTTTATAATCTCCAGGAAATCTGCAAACTTCATTCCACAGGCATTATATCTTATTTTGTTTTCTAGGATTTAGTAACTTATATAGATTGCCGCCGATTTTATGCGATGTTGCCTTGTTTGTTTTCTCAGGATTTACAGGTTATGTATGACAAGAAGATGATTTATATTCTGGAAGGGAAGCTTTGACTGTTCATTTTCTTGGAGGAAGATTTAACCTGGCCACCTAATTATCCATACCGAGCGAATCAGGGGAGTATTTGATTTCATTCTTTTTACTTTTTCACTTTTACATTCTTTACTTGAACATTGGGGACAATGTTCATCCTAAGTGTAAGGGGAGGGTAAAAAGATGATACCTTACATGTACACTTTCGCTTGAGTTTGTTTTGTTTGATAGTAGATGTGTAATAAAACTATGAGAAATACTTGTTAGTGCAATTTTAGCGCCAAATTTAAAATTTTTTACAACATTTTGGAGTGAAACTTTAGCCATAGCAAGCGTCTCATGGATAGGAGATTGTATGACTAGCACATAACCGTATATTCAGAAAAATTTTCCACCCAAATATGTGAGGTTCGCCTTTAGATTTGATAGGAAAAGCATTTACTATTAGTGCTTATGAGTGTACCGGTAGCATTTAGATTCTAGAGCTTGCGTTAGTGATGCATCCCGAGACCGCTAGTGAGACTACATTCGTGTAGTAGGATTTACTACATGATAAGAGGCATTAGGATCACCCTTGTGTTAAACCCGTATCATAATTACTTGACCATTTAAGTCATATTACTTGGCTAGTTAAGTCAACTAATTTTTCCCACACCCTTAGCGTTGTACACATTTTTAGTACACGAAACCCCTAGTACACCCCTCCGAGCCTATCTTTTCATTTCTAACTTTAAGCATTTTACCTAAAGGAAGAATTTGTTACACCCCACTTAAATGTACAACCAAATCGCCTTAGCCTTCCGTGTATGCGCTCATTTTTAGTGCATTATTGTTATTTGTTAAACCCTAAGTTAACTTTCTAATTGATTACATGGTTGCTAAGTCGAGTCATATCATTGTACATATTGTTTTGGGACGATTGGGACTCATGGGTAAAGTACTTATTTTATGGAGTAATGGGGAAGAACATCATTTATTACCCCCATATGTACGTTAATCTTAAAAGTACTCCAAGTGTTTTGATTTTCTTAATTCGAGTCATTAGATTAGTTTATTGTAAAGTATGTAAAAATTCAAGTGTAAGGGGAATTTCCATTCCCTATGATGTACTATTTTGGATGGTAGGGTAAGAGTGTATAAAAAAAATAAAAATAAAATAAAATAAAATAAAAAACATACGGACTACCATCCCGTTTCATTCTATGTTCATTTTATGTTTTTGTTATTATTGATTTATTAGCTTAAGTCGAGTCTAGTCTTGGCTTAGCAACGCCATATTGTACATGTAATTAACAAAGATTGTTAACTCGCCACCAGTAAAAACTTCCTTTATCCAACAAAACCGTGTATTTCATATCCCTATACCTAACATTACAACCCTTTAAAAGACCTCTTTGATAGTTTATCCTATGTGCTTACGCCATGTGGTGGAGGTTTGATCCTTTCCCAAGCCTATGGTAATCTATTTTGCTATGATAGGTAGTGAGAGATATCTTCCGTTTCCATATTGTAATTTATACTTTATTACACCCGAGAGATGTGAGTATCTAAACACTATTTGTGAGGTGCTAGTGTATGACCTCCGTGCTTGTCTATTGGTCTTTAGTGGAACGATTATTTGTTGTAATTACTTTTATATTAGTGTTAAATGACCCCTAACTTGTATTTTGACTAGAATAAAAGCGCATTTGCTTGAGGACAAGCAAATCTCAAGTGTAAGGGTATATGATGAGGCGAAAAATGAACCACTTTTAGGGGGTCATTTAAGCCCGGAATTGAATTTATTTGATCAAATATTGCCCTAAATCGTTCCTTTTGTGATTTTAGGTACTTTGGGAGAGAAATCTGGAAAAGGAAGCAATTCGGACGTTTTTGGAGCATAAAAGTGAAGAAAACGCCAAAGTCTTAATTTTCCTTGCTGGGAACAGTAGGTGACGGCGTCAAGAGCAACATTTTGACGGCGTCAAGAGTAATTTGCATGACGGTCCAGTACAAACATGAAGGCGTCACAAGTAGAGCGTCAAGAGTAAAAGACGTGACGGCCTGGAAGACCATAACACATGACGGCGTCAGATGTAGATCAAGGCAGTCCGAGAAATATTTTGGCGGCAAGATGACGGCATCACCTATTTGGTCTTGACGCTGTCAGCCTCAATTTCCTATATATAGTTTTCTAATTTTCATTCATAAAAAGAGAGAGAAGTTTGGAGAAACCCTAGGGCCGAACCTATTACGAATTTTACAGGTTTTTCAAGGGTTTTCAGCCCTTGAACCCTTTCATGTGTAATTGAGATAAGTGTTCTTCTAATTCAATCAATATGTCTATGTGTTGGTTGTCTATATCTTGTTCTTGTCTTAATTCCATCATGTTAGGCTAGATCTATCTTGTGTTTGCTTAGATCTAATGAAACCTAGATGTTAATTATGTGTTGAGTACTTGTTTATGGTTGTATTGGATGAATGATTTCGATGTTAGGCTTAAGAAAACTGGCAGATCTCCATATGGTAACATGCTTGAACGTCTTAGGAATCATGAACTGACGTGCACTAGGTTTTATTGGTTGTATTTAATGCATGAGTAAATTCTAATGATCCCATGTTAGGAGCTTCTTAGCCGGCTCGACATAGGAGTGAAGTAAGCACTCATAGGATTGGGGAGTTAAGTGCGCCACCCCATGAATGGTATTAAGGAATACAATCCGTCATCCACGTAACTATAACAAGTAATTAACGTGTAAAAGATGTCTAGGGAGTAGTGAAATCTAAGTAAACACAATTTGCTCACAACCTTAGTTAATTTAGTTTTATTTTCATTTCTAGTATTTTGTTTTGATTGCATCTTTAGTATTGGGTTAGTTGACTAGCAACTAATTCCGCCCAAATCCTTCAAACCCGAGATTTTTACTTGCTTTCTAAAAAAAATATAAAAATACAAAAATAATCATCCATCATCTCTAGAACTAGTATTTAGGTTTTCTAATCCTAGCGACACTATTCCTAGCTGAACGATCAATCCCCCGGTACTTGTCACTATACTATACTACAACGATCAGGTACACTGCCTGGTGGGGGTTGTAAGCTTCTCAAGATCCCTTGAGAGGTAAAGCCTGGTGCAAACCCCACGCATCATATACAAACTATACATGTTTCATAAACCACTTATATTCAACGACTTATACTATATACTAAGTACTATATCATGAACTATATGCAAGACATATATAGGTAATTCTTCTTATTCTTAGACATTACTCCAAACCTAAGACATATCATCATATTCTAGGTTGCGCGTAGAGATTTCCTGGCTTATCCATCGATTCCGTTATACGTTTTGATATCATTAGTTCAAGGTGAGTCATAGCACCTACTCTTTTTATACTTGTTTTAACTCTTTGGGGGAGATACATGCTCAACTACTTGCTTACTTGTACAAATACTCAAAACATTTATACCTGATTATATTATACTTGATTGCATACATACATGACTGTGTTATACTTAATTGCGTTATTCTATTTAGTAGCTAGTAGTTATCTTTGGGAATTGGCTCCCAGTTGTCTTTGCGATTTGGCTCCCAAGTGACGTCTTTGGAGATGAAGTAGAGACTCACGACTAATTGCTTAATTGTTGTGATGAACTTATACATGTCTTAATCATACTATATATTTAGCAGTGGGTTGTGAACACACAGGTTGCAAGTGTTGTTATGGGCGGGACTTGCAACTGAATGGATTCACAATGCCTTTGCTGTGTGAACATTCTTTATAGACTTTTCAATTATTTTAAGACAAACTCTATGAACTCACCAACCATTGTGTTGACACTTTAGCATGTTTATCTCAGGTTAGTAAGGCGATAGCTAGTGCATGGAACTTAGAGTCAAGCTGCATATTCTGAAGACTTACGCTTTTTAACGTTTACCATTCAAAACATTCTCTATACATTTATGTATCATACTTTGGAATCTCATGTTTGTAACTTTGAATTCATTAATCGAAAGGTAACTTTTCAAAACGTCTCATTCTGAGGTCGTTTTCTATAACTTGTACTTTGTATTATGAAGTAGCACCCCAGTGACACAGTCTTCCGTTGCGGTATTTTAGGGGTATTACATATTGCATAGACAATAATGGAGTCAACAGAGTCCGATTCAACTAAAATCACTAAACAAATCAGAATTTCATCTATAAGCAAACTGAATTCCTTGTTACCCAAGTCGCAAAAAATACATAAGAGACTTTTTAATAGTTTACCTTTGATTGCGACCAAGATGAGGCTCCACAACACAACGGTAGTAGCTAAGTTTAGTTACAGGTAGGGCGATGGGGTTATACTCAACTGGTAGTTGTTATATAAAACAAAATTCAATGGGTGCAAGTAGTATCGATTTTGCGTTTAGGGAGATTCGGAAGTAGGTTGAAGCACTTTGATAGCGGTTACAAAACAAAATTTATATACTCCGTACTATGTATTTATATGTATCGTTTAGGTTTTTTAAGATATGCAAGATGCTTGATAGTATAGTTTTTTTTAAAGATATATATCTATGTTGTTTTTAAAGATCGAGAACGATTTTAAGACCGGATGTAACCTAACAACTGCGGTCATCGCTGTCACATCAATGCTTACTCAGTTTTTTTTTCTTTTTTTTAATTATCAACTTAACGTAATGGTGACCGTGATCATCATTTTTTTAAACACTAAAACTAAAAGTTTATTAATAATTAAAAAAACCGTTAATTTAATGATTCAAATAAAATTAAAAAAATAAAAACAATAAATAAAAAAACAAACAACATTATAATATAAATTAAAAAATTAAACTAATATTGTAAATTATATTTCTCCATTATAATTTAGTTCATCTCCAGCACCATTTCTCATTGTCTTTTGGTCAAATGGTCATCGGGAGTATGTTGTCCTTTTTTTCTTCTTATTGACAGGTAGACATTTGACATTGGAGCTCATGTTCTTCTTGCTATTATGCAATATTCTATTGTTCCAATTCTATTTGTTGATGATCTGCTTTTTCTTCCATTTCCCCTATTTTCCAATCCTGCAACTTTATATAAGATTCTTGTCTTCTTTTTAGAAAAGAAACCTGATGCAGTGTTTTTTCCATTTATCGACTAACCGATCAACAAGATGTGGGAAGCTTCCAAAGGAACGGAGGACGACGATTTCTTCTTAACTTTGTCTCGGCCCGTAGATCGAACTTCCCGAACCTCTTCCTCCGCATAATCATCCGCTTTTGTCGTTGAGATTAAAACCACCATGTGTTGAGTCCTATGTGGCGTGTGGGGTGGTTTCTGATATCAAGAAAACTAAGCGGTTTGGTACCCACACAAAAACGTAGATTACATAGATGGTACTTAATGCTTGGCTCATTAGTTAGGGTAGTGGTTCCCGAAAGGGCGTGCCCAGCTTTTAGTAAGAAGTTAGGAGCGGAAGCGATTGTACTCGACCTCCTCTACCATAGATTCACTTAAATACACTAGGTGAACGTTGCACTTAGAACAATGCCATTGATGAAATTAGGGGATTAGCTAGGCAAACATGCCTTTGTCTCTTGATCTTCTCTTTACTAGTTTACTTTTCTATTTTTATTAATTAGTCTAAATACATTATTGGCGGATTTTAATCGCATTGAAATTAATAAAACTATGAGTAGATACGTAGGCTCCCTCGTTACTCGTGAACGACCCAATCTTGCCTACTATCTATACTACACGAATGGTACTCTACTCATGATTGTTTGTGATTGTCCAAAGAAAACGTTCCTATAAATTTAAAGCTAGATAATAACAAACCATCAATACCAATACCACTTTATGATGAGGCCATGTGACTTGCCAATAGTTCATTTGGCAGCTGTTACCATTGCTTATGTCTAATCTATTTACCTATTTACATAAGCAATGAAAAAATGTCACTTAATAACAATAATATATTTTACGATGCGTGAAAAGTGGGATACTTTGTTTCTAGTAGGTTGAAAAATATAAAAATTAATAACTAACAAGAAAATATTGATGGAATTCGGCTAAACATTTATGTGATTTTGGTAAATCCTATAAACCACATGAACGAGGGTCGGTGAAGCAAGTCTGGAGGCATTGGCCATTTTATTATGGGTTTTCACTTGTGGTGTTCATACATGTTGGGGTATTTTCTTCAATCTTGTTGTACTAACTATTCATAGTGACAACAGTCCACTACTTGGTTTGATAGTTTTCTACCGGGTTATGCTTCATGTGTTAGGTCATGGGTTGTGATCATTATTTTTTCAACATGAGTTGTTAGTATTACTTTTAGTGAGAGAAGTGATGGTCATTCTACGTTTACAAACTATGTAACGTTGATAGAGAATATGTAAGAGAAGTATCGGGCTATAGAAACTAAGCTAATAAGCTATAAGTTTTAGTCTAATAGTTTATGAATTCATCCTTAGGCTAAAGCCCACGAGAACTAAGCCAAAACCCAAGCCCATGAGGTGGTGTTGGGATGGTATATGTACACACAAAAGTCTCACTTGTGTATGTGCTTGTAGGTGTTATGTGTATGATATACAAAGCTCTCGCTTCCTCTTAAATTCTCTCAAGAACATGGCAACTCCACCACCACCATCAAGTCACCACATTTTAGTGTTTAAGTTGATAAATATGGGATCTTACATGTGTCATATCTTAGTATGTCGGATATTCGACCACCTTGTGATATCCATATGTTTAAGGGCCAGTTCATTGATTTGTTATGCTCGTGTCCATGTTATTTAACATATATTGCCTTTCAAAATAAGAAATTTGAAATCGCAACAAACTTAAAATGTATTTTTATACAATTTTACATTAATAAGCTTCAGTTGCAACTAATTCGTCAAACAACTTTATAAAAATATAAACTCCATCTTTTGCCTTATAATATAAGCCCTAGTCCCAGCCTCCTGCCCATTCGCTAAACATACCCATAATTTTAGCACAAATTTTCCAATAGATTTAAGATTTGACTAAAATTCAACTTCTTGTAATCGGTGGTAGACTTAAGAAGTTAAGAGTCCATGTTTGAATAACCCACTAATTCCCCGCCAAAGATAATTTGGTCATCTTTTCAGAGCCGGCTAATTTCCCCGCCAAAGTAATTTCCCCGCCAAATTATTCAGGCAGTTAGACACCACGTCTCTCCATCTCCATTCTCAGCCACATACAAGCGTCCAAACCATGATAACCCACCTCCACCACCCTTCTAACTGCATCAACACTAGCATCACTCATGATTTGATATTTTGGGTTGTGTAGTACACTTCTTCTCAATATGCATCTGGTCAAATTTTAAGTAGAAAAACCGATAACAAGGAAGTCACCTACGAACAAAACAGGGTATATATATATATATATATATATATATATATATATATATATATATATATATATATATATATATATATATATATATATATATATATCCATTCACTGTTTGTTGCATAGTGAATTTCATTTGTTGGTTGTCATTGCTGGCTACATGTATTTGTTACACATTTGCAAATTGTGAATGAAAACTGTTCGCTGAAATGTCTAAATGGAATTTTAGCAATACATTCTATTATGTGTGTACATGTATGTATGCTTTTTTATACATATATTGGCTATTGCGGCTGGTTCGGCCGTTCGGATTTGGATTGTTGTATGTTGGAGTGTGGGACGCTTATGAAGCATGTTGGTGCTATGGAAGAAATTGGGTTTGCATATTTGGTTCATGAGTTTCCGTTTGTTTAGGAAAGAAAGTTGAGAGCGAGTTTTTTCTAGTAGTGGAGTGATGCCTCCGGTGGATCGTGTGCCATCTTGGTTACCTTGTTTTCCTGATGCTAATACATATACAAGCTCAGGTTCGGTTTGTATAGAAGAAACTGAAATAATGCAGGTTGACCAAGATAAGAAGGTTGTTGAAATTGGAAAAAACATTTGGCTAGTAATGGTTTTCATGTACATGTTTCTGAGAAGGGAGTTAATGGTGGAAGAGAGCAAGCGAGTAACCCATTTATTGTATCTCCAATAGAATACGGGGAGAAAGTGGTTTTGTTGGCTTCTGTTCCCAAGAGATTTGTGGTGGGAAGAAGATGTGGTGCAAAGCCTTAGCTTATGGGCGAAAGTTGTTTCTCCACTAGGTAGAATTGCTCTGATAATTCAGGGGTTAAAAGGCAATGATGTTGAGATTGTTGTTGAAAAATGACTTGTGGTGAAATTAAAGTTGCAAACTGGCAAGAAATTCTTAGCTACTCGAAGTAGAGATGGAAAAATATGAAATTTTGAAGCAATTTCTTAGTTTACAGATGACGACTCAAGGGATGCAAAGAAAAGGGAAAAAGGAGATAATTGTGAATGGATCATTTGAAAATGGAAAGCATACCGAAATGATGCAATTTTAAATTAGGAACATTAACGTAGTGTTTAGTTTGGAGTTCTAGTAGCAGCTGCTAGTTTCAGAGTTTCTCCATGTTGGATCTGTATGTCGATTACAAGGGAATAATTCCCATTAACATGTTTTTAGAGGTATGTTTGTAGTTTCACTAATGACTTTTAATCGATGATGATTCTTTTTAATGAAGTTTCTTTACTGTCCATTCTTTGTTATATATTTTCCATACGGTGCTTGATTGCTATACAAACTTCACTATTAGTGATGAGGCGAAAAGTGATCCGTTTTTAGGGGGTCATTTAAGCCCGAATCCGAATTTATTTGATCAAATATTGCCCTAAATCGTTCCTTTTGTGATTTTAGGTGTTTGGAGAGTGAATTCTGGAAAAGAAGCTATTTTGGACGTTTTTGGAGCATAAAGTGAAGAAAACGACAAAGTACCAAAAATCCAAGCTGGAAATACAAGGTGACGGCGTCAAGGGTTTGCTCTTGACGGCGTCAGACATGAAGAATAATTTACCGTAGCTGGTGACGGCGTCAGATGGAGTTATGACGGCGTCAAAGTGGCCAAGATTAATTTACCGAAGGTGGTGACGGCGTCACATAGGCCGTCACGATTGGATCTAGGGCGTCCGAGGAAGTGTATGGCGGCGAGTTGACGGCGTCAGATTTTACTCTTGACGCCGTCAGGACGATTTTCCTATATATAGTTTTCTAGTTTTTTCATTAAAAAAGGAGAAGTTTTGGTGAAACCCTAAAGACGATTTTGGTGCCTCTTTTACAGGTTTTTCAAGGGTTCCAAACCCTTGAGACCTTGTATTGTAATTGAGATAAGTATACTCTTAATTCAATCAATATGTCTATGTGTTGGTTGTTTATCTTTTGTTCTTATCTTAATTCTACTATGCTAGGCTAGATCTCTCTTGTGTTTGCTTAGATCTAATGAAACCTAGATGTTGATTATGTGTTGATTACTTGTCTATTCTTGTTTTGAATGAATGATTTTATATGTTAGGCTTAAGAAAACTGGCAGATCTCCAAATGGTAACATGCTTGAACGTCTTAAGAAACATGAACCGAGGCGTACTAGGTCTTTATTGGTTGTATTTAATGCATGAGCCACTGTTTACAATCCCTATAGTTGTGCTGGGTCATGGTGTAGGAGGAGATAAGAGCTCATAGAGTTGGGGAGTTATGTATGCCACTCCACGAATGGTATTAAGGAATACAACCCGTCATTCATACAAGTATAACAAGTAATTAACATGTAAAAGATATCTAGGGAGTAATGAAGTCTAAGTAAACACAATTTCTCCAATTACTGCTCACAACCTTAGTTTAATTAGTTTAATTTTATTTTTATTGTTTTATTTTGATTGCATCTTAGCTTTGGGTTAGTTGATTAGCAACTAATTCCGCCCACTCTTTCAAAACCCGAGATTTTAATTGCTTTCATAAAAATATAAAAATACAAAAATAATCATCTCTCACCTCTAGAACTATTAATTAGGTTTTCTAATCCTAGCGACATTATTCCTAAGCTGAACGATCAATCCCCCGGTACTTGTCACTATACTATACTACAACGATCAGGTACACTGCCTGGTGGGGGTTGTAAGCCTCGCGAGATCCCTCGAGAGGTGTGCGATTCCCACGCATCAAGTTTTTGGCGCCGCAGCCCGGGGAATAGTTATTGTCTAGGTTAGGATTTCTTTTTATTAGGTCTACTTGCTAGATTCCTTTCTAGTAAGATTTTTTATTTTTATTTTTAGGTCTTCTTTAGTCTATCTTATTTCTTTGTGCCTTTGTTAGTAAATTAAACTCATTGACTATTCCGTTGACCATTATGGAAAACGCGAATCCACCCCTTTCCCCTAGTGAAGTAGCTGTGTTACGTGAACAAATTGAGAGTGAGATTAGGGAGCTTAGAGAGCTTAATAGGTTGATCAAGATTGAACTCGAACATACGTTTAGCGACCTAGCAACCGTCTTGTATTCAAATAAGGACCTAGGGCCTAATGACTTTGTGAGTGTCATTAAGAGACCAGAAGAGGAAATGGATCCGAGACTTAACGACCACTTTAACCTATACCCCACTAAGGAGGAGATTGCATACTATAATAACCTTATTGATAACCCGCGATCTCCCTTCACCATAATTGAACCTAAGATCAAGAGAGGCGATCCTAAGAGCGCTAAGATACCATGTATGATTGGATATAAGCACATTAGCAATGCTTACATTGACTTTAAATCTCCAATCAACATTATGTCCTCAACGGTTTATAATGATATAGTGAACATAAGACTTGAACCTAGAAGGGATCCCAAGTACCCCGGTGGAGTTTGTAACTTTGTCGGGAGAGTCAAAGGTTTATGTGTCTTTGTTGGTAATTTCACTTTTGTCACCGACTTTATGATTGTGGAGGATCTTGCTAATGTTATTGATTGTCGATTATCCAATGTTGTGTTTGGCAAACCATTTGTTGAGGAGTCTAAGTTAGAATATGATGAGGTAGAGGGCACGATTCGATTTGCAAGCAACACCGATAGTATCACTTATAGGATGCCCAATAAAGAATTCCGCTTTATATCTCGTTTTGATCAGGATAATGTTGGTGCTTTTGAGGATATTGATAAGGAGGATAAGAAAAAGGGCATGGACTATGTATAGGAAAAAAGGAGTCTTTACTACAAAAATTGCTTGGCCCTTGGACCAAGGTATAAAGTTGATGAAGAGTTTGCCCGAGCAATGATGGGAGCGATAGAGAAAAAGGTGATTGGTTTCTATAAGGAATATTTACAATCGGAGAATGAAACCAATGATGAAATCACGTAGTAACCCACGACTTTGAGTCTAGCTACAAGACTCGTAAATAAAGAAAAGCGCTTCTTGGGAGGCAACCCATGTTTTGTGTGATTTTAATTGTTTGATTGTTATTTGCTTCCGTATGCATGTTTTATTTTTATTGTTGGTTGATCATGTTTCTCAATTAAAATGTGAAATACTTTATTATGTTGTTTTTTTTTTTTTGGGTAAAAGGGTTAATTCACCCCGGTAAAATTCATTACACCAAAAAGCGTTGAAGTACATAGGATGAGGGTGACTTCCCTCATCTCAGTCCCTTAGGACACTTACAGACTCTCATATAAGAATGACACGCCATTCTTATAACTTACATTGAACATAAACTTACATTGAACATAAACTACAACGACTATAAAAATAACACAAATTAAATGCAATTCAATTAGACAAATCCTTGAATCTTCAAATCGTCATAGTAGTTCAAACTTCCAGCTTCAACTAATTGCATCTTCTAATAGTATTATGCAAAAACCATAATCTAATAACCTAATAAGAGTGACTTCCGTAGCAAATAAGCTTGAAGCATAAACATGGTCTAAGCGACCCAACCTTCCAGCATATCCGAACTTGAACCAATCTTCCAACAAATACGAGTGAAACACATGAAGACATCCAAAGATCAAGTCCCAAATGCAACACACCTCCCATGTAATGACCATAGCAGAATAATCCCCACGTATAAACATAATATTAGCAAAAGGATCAATAATGGTATAATCATACCAAAGATCTGCCATGCAATCAACGAACCACAAAACTTCCAGCAATAGCGATCAATCAGCAGCAAAATATAAGGATTCAAGACCCATTCCATGCAAATAGCAGCCATAAACGAAAACCACCTCAAATCAGTCCCAATACAAACGTATAGAACTGATTGCAATAAAGAATAATCGATAAACTAGGGTTCGTTCATGGATTCAGCAGCAGTATCACGCATATGCAATAAACTAGGGTTAATGAACCCTAACAACTTGACTTACATCTCTCTCATAACCCACTAACATAATCACGTACATCATCATAGAACATGCAATGACAAACCAATCACAAAGATGAGATAACTTGCAGCGTGACTTCCACAAACCAAACGCACTTGTAATCCCAAAACCCTAAACGGGTTACTTCCAGATCCATAATCACCATTAATATAGAATAAACAAAACCCTAACAGAGTTTCGTTAATCATTAAGCAACATCAAACCCAACGCCAAGATCCTTACTGCCCACTAAAAACGAAATCCAAATTGGATATCGAATGGAATGCAAACCTTTAACCAAGAATTGATTAAAATAAAGTGCAGCAAGAATTAAACCGTCCCTTAATAAGTAAATCCCTTACTATGTAAATCGACCTGTTGTCGCTTATGGATTAACTACACCAAATCGTAAACAACCAGCAATAAACAATTGTACCACCGACCCACTTTGAATAAATAAATAGATTATAAGGTCGGTTCACATGCAAGTCAATTGAAATCAAATACAACCGACCCACTTCGGAGTAGCAATTGTGAGAATAATTAAATAATCAAGATATGCACGTAAGACCAATTAATTAATTAAATATTGCCATCAACAACAAACAAATCTTAGTAACAAAAAACGAACCAACAAAGTAACACCGACCCATGATACAAGGAGAATTAAAAATTAAAGTTTAATAAGAATCGTAGGAGGTGAATTGAGTTATGTGAGGGATTCGTTATTTATCAATATGGCTATTCCTTGAATATATAACAATAAAAAAACCAACCAACAAACAAACCATTCAGATCTTTATAACATTAGTCTAGTAATCACAAAAGATTATTAGAGATAACGTATGAGATAGGAAGAATTAAAACAGAATGGACTTTATTATGTTGTTTAGCCTAGTCTTAACTTCAACCTAAAGGTATTTTCGCAAAAGATAAGTGTAAGGGGAAACCCCAAATATGTTTTTAAGAAACAAACCGATCATGATTATCCACAATATTTAATGAACATGTATATTCGTATTTGTTAGAGTCAAATGCTTGTATTGAGTCATAATGAAGTTTTGCAGGATTTTCCAGGAAGTAGGACAAAGTTTTTCCAGAAATTTTCCGGAAACTTAACATAAGGATTTCTGCAGGTCCATTCTGACGGCGTCAGGGCATTGCTCTTGACGGCGTCAGGAGTCAAAAATCTGGAAATTTTACCAGTTTTGTTTTTCTAACGGAGTCTTATGGTTTTTGTGAATTATTAAGTTTTATAATCTCCAGGAAATCTGCAAACTTCATTCCACAAGCATTATATCTTATTTTGTTTTCTAGGATTTAGTAACTTATATAGGATGCCGCCGATTTTACGCGAGGTTGCCTTGTCTACTTTTGTCAGGATTTACAGGTTATTTGTGACAAGAAGATGATTTATATTCTGGAAGGGAAGCTTTGATTGTTCGTTTTCTTGGAAGAAGATTTAACCTGGCCAACCTAAAATCCATACCGAGCGAATCAGGGGAGTATTTGATTTCATTCTTTTTACTTATTTTACTTTTACATTCTTTACTTGAACATTGGGGACAATGTTCATCTTGAGTGTAAGGGGAGGGTAAAAAGATGATACCTTACATATGCACTTTCGCTTGAGTTTGTTTTGTTTGATAGTAGATGAGTAATAAAACTATGAGAAATACTTGTTAGTGTAATTTTAGCGCCAAAATTAAAATTTTTTACAACATTTAGGAGTGAAACTTTAGCCATAGCAAGCGTCTCATGGATAGGAGGTTGTATGACTAGCACATAACCGTATATTCAGAAAAATTTTCCACCCAAAAATGTGAGGTTCGCCTTTAGATTTGATAGGAAAAGCATTCATTATTGGTGCTTATGAGTGTACCGGTAGCATTTAGATTCTAGAACTTGCGTTAGTAATGCATCCCGAGACCGCTAGTGAGACTACATTCGTGTGGTAGGATTTACTACATGATAAGAGGCATTAGGATCACCCTTGTGTTAAACCCGTATTATAATTACTTGACCATTTAAGTCATATTACTTGGCTAGTTAAGTCAACTAATTTTTCCCACACCCTTAGCGTTGTACTCATTTTTAGTACACGATACCCCTAGTACACCCCTCCGAGCCTATCTTTTCGTTTCTAACTTTAAGCATTTTACTTAAAGGAAGAATTTGTTACACCCCACTTAAATGTACACCCAAATCGCCTTAGCCTTCCGTGTATGCGCTCATTTTTAGTGCATTATTGTTATTTGTTAAACCCCAAGTTAACTTTCTAATTGATTACATGGTTGCTAAGTCGAGTCATATCCTTGTACATATTGTTTTGGGACGATTGGGACTCATGGGTAAGTACTTATTTTATGGAGTAATGGGGAAGAACATAATATTATTACCCCCATATGTACGTTAATCTTAAAAGTGCTCCAAGTGTTTTGATTTTCTTAATTCGAGTCATTAGAATAGTTAAATGTAAAGTATGTAAAGATTCAAGTGCAAGGGGAATTCTCATCCCCTATGATGTATTATTTTGGATGGTAGGGTAAGAGTGTATGCAAAAAAAAAAAAAAAAAAAAAAAAAAAAAAAAAAAAAAAAAAAAAAAAAGAGAAAAAACATACGGACTACCATCCCGTTTTTATTTTATGTTCATTTTATGTTTTTTTGTTATTTTTCATTTATTAGCTTAAGTCGAGTCTAGTCTTGGCTTAGCAACGCCATCTTGTACATGTAATTTACTAAGATTGTTAACTCGCCACCAGTAAAATTCCCTTTATCCAACAAAACCGTGTAATTCATATCCCTACACCTAACGATATAACCCTTTAAAAAGACCTCTTTGATAGTTTATCCTAGGTGCTTACGCCATGTGGTGGAGGTTTGATCCTTTCCCAAGCCTATGGTAATCTATTTTGCTATGACAGGTAGTGAGAGATATCTTCCATTTCCATAATGTTATATTACTTTATTACACCCGAGAGATGTGAGTATCTAAACACTATTTGTGAGGTGCTTGTGTATGACCTCCGTGCTTGTCTATTGGTCTTTAGTGGAACGATTATTTGTTGTAATTACTTTTATATTAGTGTTAAATGACCCCTAACTTGTCTTTTGAGTAGAATAAAAGCTCATTTGCTTGAGGACAAGCAAATCTCAAGTGTAAGGGTATATGATGAGGCGAAAAATGATCCGTTTTTAGGGGGTCATTTAAGCCCGAATCCGAATTTATTTGATCAAATATTGCCCTAAATCGTTCCTTTTGTGATTTTATGTGTTTGGAGAGTGAATTCTAGAAAAGAAGCTATTTTGGACGTTTTTGGAGCATAAAGTGAAGAAAACGACAAAGTACCAAAAATCCAAGCTGGAAATACAAGGTGACGGCGTCAAGGGTTTGCTCTTGACGGCGTCAGACATGAAGAATAATTTACCGTAGCTGGTGACGGCGTCAGATGGAGTTATGACGGCGTCAAAGTGGCCAAGATTAATTTACCGAAGGTGGTGACGGCGTCACATAGGCCATCACGATTGGATCTAGGGCGTCCGAGGAAGTGTATGGCGGCGAGTTGACGGCGTCAGATTTTACTCTTGATGCCGTCAGGACGATTTTCCTATATATAGTTTTCTAGTTTTTCATTAAAAAAGGAGAAGTTTTGGTGAAACCCTAAAGACGATTTTGGTGCCTCTTTTACAGGTTTTTCAAGGGTTCCAAACCCTTGAGACCTTGTATTGTAATTGAGATAAGTATACTCTTAATTCAATCAATATGTCTATGTGTTGGTTGTTTATCTTTTGTTCTTATCTTAATTCTACTTTGCTAGGCTAGATCTCTCTTGTGTTTGCTTAGATCTAATGAAACCTAGATGTTGATTATGTGTTGATTACTTGTCTATTCTTGTTTTGAATGAATGATTTTATATGTTAGGCTTAAGAAAACTGGCAGATCTCCAAATGGTAACATGCTTGAACGTCTTAAGAAACATGAACCGAGGCGTACTAGGTCTTTATTGGTTGTATTTAATGCATGAGCCACTGTTTACAATCCCTATAGTTGTGCTGGGTCATGGTGTAGGAGGAGATAAGAGCTCATAGAGTTGGGGAGTTATGTATGCCACTCCACGAATGGTATTAAGGAATACAACCCGTCATTCATACAAGTATAACAAGTAATTAACATGTAAAAGATATCTAGGGAGTAATGAAGTCTAAGTAAACACAATTTCTCCAATTACTGCTCACAACCTTAGTTTAATTAGTTTAATTTTATTTTTATTGTTTTATTTTGATTGCATCTTAGCTTTGGGTTAGTTGATTAGCAACTAATTCCGCCCACTCTTTCAAAACCCGAGATTTTAATTGCTTTCAAAAAAATATAAAAATACAAAAATAATCATCTCTCACCTCTAGAACTATTAATTAGGTTTTCTAATCCTAGCGACACTATTCCTAAGCTGAACGATCAATCCCCCGGTACTTGTCACTATACTATACTACAACGATCAGGTACACTGCCTGGTGGGGGTTGTAAGCCTCGCGAGATCCCTCGAGAGGTAAAGCAAGGTGCGATTCCCACGCATCAATTAGGTGGTTACGACAGTCTTCACTTTGCTTGTCCCAGAAATAGTTTATGTGACTTAACCATTTTAATAGGATGTTACTGTCAAAATCGAGTCAAATCCGAAATCATTAATGTATAGTAGTTTTTCCGAGATGCTTAAGAAGTAATTCGAATTAAGATAATTATAATCATAATTTGCAGGATCTTTGAATTTCATAGGTGCTTAGGCAATTGAACTAAATTATTTTTCTTCTTCCTCCATAGGATATAATTGAAAGCTATTTAACGGACATGCCATGTTAAATACAGAGTATGCAATAAGGCTCTTTGTGGCTATGTTAATAAAAAATGGCTAGGTGATTATGTTAACAGATTCGTCCATTGCAAAAACGAGGCTTGATAAGCTTTAGAGACTTGAGAACCAAATAAAAATAGGGAGTTGGTATTCTAGTGGAATTTATTGAACTATCTTTTGTTTAGTCAAAGTAGATGATCTTAGTTTTTCACTGCAGTTAACAGTGTTTTATTACTTGCAAAAATGGCTAGGTGATATGTTGCACTTGCACAGCGTAAGGAAGAGAGAAGGGCAAGGTCGCAGACTTGCAGGTAAGATGATTGGTCAAGGTCTCTTAAATCAATATTAGCAAAAAAAGAAGTATCACCTATCATATTTTGTTTAATAAAACGAGTCATCCTCTAAAGTTGTCAGCTTTTATCTCCCCCAGGCTCAATTTGAACAAGTGAGGCCAGTTGCAATGGCACCTTCGATGATGGCTTCTTGTATGCCTATGTACCCTCGTGGTGCTCCAGGTATGGGCAAGAAACTATTCTATGGCCAAGCTCCCCCTGATATGATTCCTCCACAGGTACTCCTTGCCAAACTTATTTTTGCACCATCTGCATTTTTTTTTGTGCCTTTGCTTAATGTTGTTCCTTTTTTTTCTTTTTTTTAAAGGTAGATTTGGTAACCAGCAGCAGTTGGTACTTGGAATAAGGCCAGGTGGTGGTCCTATACGGAACTTCTTCGTACCATTTGTCCAACAAGGGCAGCACTTGGTGGAAGGCGTGCAGTGGCGAAGGATCTAAAGGGCTAGAAGGGGTGCTGGCCCCCCTAAATTTTTGCTCACAATTAGCTATTTGTATGAATACGAGGATTTAAAAAATATATTTTACATTGTTTCCTCCTGAAAACATGAAAACAATATGGCTAATGAGAAAAAAAGTCAAACTTTAAAATAAAAAGAAGCCTGCAAAGTTGTAGTTTTTTGACTTGGTCTCTTCATGTTTGGTTTGCTGGGTTGAAGTAATTTTCGTTTATAATAAGTAGACTAGACATGAATGTATAAAACCTTCAAGATTTAAAAAAAGATAGTTGTCAATTGGTATTTTGTGTAATCAATATTGGTAGTTTAAGGACAAATGAAAAAGTCGACTCATCTTATCCCTTACAACCCTAAATCGTTTCTTCTAAAATTCTTCCTTTGATCTCTTCTTTTCTGATTCCTCTTGTTAATCTAGTGATTTACATTCGTGTTTATCATTGATTAATCTAGTTGGTTGATTTAATTTTGAGTTCTTGGGTCGTTTTTAAGAAGATTACGATTTAGGGTTGTTCATTCTTATAATCGACTTTCATAAATCTGATCCAATCCTTTGATTTATTGGATCGAATTGTTTATTCTAGTGATTAAACATTTGGTTTATCATTAGTTTAACTCTAATCGTTGCTTGGATCTAAGTTTTGGTAAAGTTTTGTGAAAATCGATTTTCTAGGGATTATGGCCGACTTTTAGGTTTTCTAGTCGATCCTTATTGTTATCCATTCTATAGTCGGTTTTGATTGACTATTATTATATAAGGTCGATTATGGTTTGATTTTATCCCTTACTTTATCATTGTTAACGATTTTTGGTTTACCTTAAATCGATTTTGTTAGGGTTTGTAGGCAGCCGACCTTCTCTTATTGGGTTTGTATTGTGATTCATTATTGCTATATCTTTTGATCGCTGCTGTTTTGGATGGGATTGAAGCTTCAATTGTTATTATCTAACCGGGTTAGGGTTTGTGTTCTACTCGTTAATGCTATAACTAAACTTTGTGTTTGGTTTACCTTCTCATTGCAAGTAACCCTTATTAGGGTTTTAATGGTTCGTATAAGTGCATCTGGTCTTGTTGCTGTTTGTTAATTATTCGTGGGTTTTAAGAGAGAGATTGGTGTTGATTCTATCATTGGAGGTTAGGGTTTATTATAAACTCTATGTACGTGATGAAATTCCATGGAAGGGGTGCTCAAGTTATGTATGTTGCTGATTGATTCATGGGTTTTATCTTCAAGTTGTTTGCTTGGTTATTCATGGACGTTAGGGTGTGTTACACCCTATTAGTTGTTCTTTGTTCGTATTTATGTCCCAATCTGGTATGATGAGTTGCTGCTGCTGTTTGGAGTTTGGTTGGGGTTGATTTATGTCAAAGTTGGAGCCTATTGGTAGATTAGAGTACTATGGATTTGCATTCTGATTTTAGTTGCTTTTGACAACGTATTGGTACTCTACTCCTGCCATATTATTTGTTGTGCTGGTGGCACATGGAAGTTAGGGTTTGTCACCTTAGATTCGTTGTATGATGACCTTACTCATGGAGTTGCTGTCTTGAAGTAGGTGATCATTACATATTCTTTGCTGATTTGCTGCATGGTTTTAAGGGCTTGCTCATGCTTGATATTTTGAAGTAGCAATTGGTTTGATTTGGCATGTTGGAGAATTCTCCATGGAAGTAGATGGACTGCTATAGTGATTAGAAGGCTCAAGTATGTCCTTGAGTTGTAGTGTAATTTTTATTTATTTGTCATTATGGTAGGTTCATCTTGTAAGTTATAAGAATGGTATGTCATTCTTATATAGTTGGTTTTTGTTCTTTTGTTTGTTGTTTGGCATGTAAGTGTCCTACGGGACTGAGATGAGGGATACACCCTCATCCATTGTACTTCAATGTTTTTTGGTGTAATATATTTTACCAGGGTGAATTAACCCTTTTACCCAAAAAAAAAAAAAAAAATATTGGTAGTTTACTTGTTTGTCTTTTTATGTAAGATGGTTACATATTATTCTCGAAATCTTTTAGCCCCTCCGATCTAGATGGTCAAGCTCCGCCACTGAAGGCGTGGAACTGGTCCTGTGCAAAAAATCAACAGCCCGTTCCAATGATGTAACAACAGGTACGTAGTTCCTGAATAACTTTTTGCTGGAAGCATTTAAATAAAGAAATACAAAATTGGCTTTAGACGCATACTCATCTCCAAATGACTTACATTTGGTGGCAACTTAAGCTCGTTTAAAAAGTTTGAGTAACAATCCAATTTCTAATTGGCTCATTTGAAGCCATATCATCTATAAAGAAGATTCAAAACATTCAAAAGATAAGCCTAAAAACTATTACAACTTATGCACATAAATGCTTATATATTTTGGTCCATAATATCTTGCAAAATACGTAAGATAGCATGCTTTATCTGACTTTGCTAAACTGAAATCATTCAAAGTTACCAATATTAGTTTACCAAACCACGATCATATGACTTACCACTGTTTCTACTCATTCTATATTTTGAACTTTTTTTTTTCTTTTTTTTTTTTTTTTTTTTTTTTTTGTGCATATATAAACTTTTGTTGTCTG
This sequence comes from Artemisia argyi, assembly GCA_030686995.1. Lineage (NCBI taxonomy): Eukaryota > Viridiplantae > Streptophyta > Magnoliopsida > Asterales > Asteraceae > Artemisia > Artemisia argyi. The sequence goes on from CM060701.1 coordinate 102,891,990, forward strand.
CATTGGTGGACTTTTTTTTCTATGCAATGTTTAGGATGCTTATTCATGATTATTCATTTCCTACTTTAGGGAGTACGTAGTTGAAAAAATTATGGCCAATCGCGTAGAAAAGAAGATGGTGCAAATGGGTAAAAAAAAGTTATGGCGACGGTGCGTGAAGAATAGTAAAATTATATCTTATTGTGTAGCTCTTGATGTAAAATATGCATATGTGTTGAGATTATATATTTTGTTTGAACATAAATCTTATAACAGGGAGTGACCTAACTAGAAAAGAGTTGTTTCATGCATGCTTCTCAAGATACACATGATTGCAAAAAATGTCGGAATTGCAAATGCAATTGATGGAGCGTGATGATGAGACAATTTGCTTCTACTTTATTTCATGTTGCTGTAATTTTTCATGTCGCAAAAGTTAAATGACTTTTTTTAAATGATGTTAACTTAATCAAATTTTGTTATGGAATTGACATGTATGTTACACCTAATACAATTGAGGTGCATGAAGATTATTGGCGTCCTATGAATCCATGTCTTGTAGTGAAAGTTTCACTTTTTCATAGATATATGTAATCTTAGAGCATCAGGTGTGGATGACAAGCTTGTGTTCTATATTTGGGTCTCACGTATGTCACATCACCCAACACCTCTTCACAACTACCCCCCTCACTAAACAACTAACATCAACCTCTTCATTTGGGCCCCACCACTTACACCTTTATTTTTTTATTCATTTCATTAAATAAATTAAATTCATTTCATTAATTATAAAAAATAATACAACATACTAATTTTATTTCATTAAAATAAAAAAGTTACAATAAAAAACCATACGATACGAAAAAAAAGACGATACGAAAAAAAAATACAACACATACTAATATGAAAAATAAACATTTTATTCGTTGTCGTCACTAGGGGGAGGGTTAAGTTGTTGGTATTTCTTGGTTATCAATGCTTGTCTTTGGCGAATAATCTCGGCTCTTATCGGGTCAGCAACCAAGTCGGGATCTAACATGAGCATCTGCATTTCTTGCATCTCCAACAACCTCTCTTGTGCCTTCAACGCCTTTTGTTCCCTCGCCTTCTTCACCTCATACATAGACATCTGAACGTCTTTCGCTTGCAAATACTTTTCGGATAAATGTCCTGAAAAAGTACTCATTTGACTCCCATCTGAGCTCGCCGCACTGGACGTTTCAGTCGACTTTTGCTTCTTTCCAGCTCGTTTAGTGGTTCTTTCAGGACGAGGTCGTTTTTCCAGCCTGAATATATCCTCAAGACATGTAATGTCTAGAGGTTCTTCAGCATCCCATTTCGGGTAGCGTTTCAGGATCTCCCAAACGTGAACCAAAGTGAAACCCATCGTACCAAAGCGTTCTTCGAAGTTCGCCTCCACATTCTTGATTTGATCATGCTCATTTTCACCACTCTGACGGCCAATATGCTTATAAATAGTTTGGAATTTTTGACAGTCGCTTTTAAGCCTCGTCCATTTACCGGTTAGCATATTTTTTGTGCGAGGGTCACCGGTAGTCCTCTCGTTGAACGATTCAGAAATTTCGTTCCAAAAGTAGTCGGTACCTTTGTCATTTCCCATATCTTGGTCTTGGGAAATTTCTATCCACGTTTCCGCAAGAAGCTTTTCTTCATCCTTGCTCCAAATTTTCCTACTACGCATTTGACCCACGTCTTCCAAGTCATCTTCATCGTCAGCGTCTAAATTTACGACTTTTTTTGCTCTTTGGGCGTTGGTTTTTTTCCCCCTACCTTTGGCCGGTGATCGTGTCTTGGGTACTTTAAAAGCTTGTTGAGATGTTTGTCCTTCGATTGTTTGTGATGGAGGAGTAGGAAACGTGGATTGTTGATTCGGGTTATAAAATTGTGGACTCGGATTAAATTGGGATTGATTTGCAAATTCTTGTTGAAATGCGTATTGTTGGTTACGGTAAATTTCATTCGGATTGAATGGTTGTGAACCGTATGGCGGTGAGGGGTTTGGATTTTGCGACGAGGGACTAGAAGAGTTTGATGCTCCCCAGTATGGACGTTGGTTTGACGTTAGGAGATTCGTGAAATATCCTCCGTCGTTTGGGTTTTGAGACATTTTTGTGTTTAATTGGAGAAGAGATATAGAAGTTTTTATTTTAGGCTGAGATGTAGTAGGAGAAGTGAAATTGTGTTTAGTATTTATAGAGTTTTAGTATGTAGAAAAAGAGAAAGAAAAAAAAGTCCTAACGTTAAAAAAAACGGATAGAAAAATATCCGATCCTCAAATTTCCCACCCATCGTTCCATTTTCATACCTTTTGTCAGATTATATTCTCGTTGTGGCCACGAGTAGAACCTGGATGACGACCAACGGCGAGCTACTTTGGTGTGGCGGCGAGCACGGCGAGGCTTCCACCTAGGACGGCGACAACAAAAGCACAACCGCACCGGATGCTCTTAGCACTAACCTTAAAGTGTCAAATAAAAATTATACCTTCTTGTATCTTATAATTATATGCAGTTAAAAAAGCATGCGTTACTAAGTGACAATTACGATTATTGATAGACTTAGCTTTTGTATTCCATATTTCCCCGACTTAAACATCATAATTCCATATTTCCCCAATATATGCTTTAAAAGCATTGTATTTATGCATTAAAAACTTGTGTTTTGGGGAAATATGGTATTTTGATTTTCAAATTGGGTAAATATGGAATTATCCCTTTGTATATTATAAACACAAAATACGATGCGTGTATTAACCTACATGGAGGGAGGTTTTCAAAATGTTCATTGTAATCTCTTAATGTTAGCATCTAAAAATCCTAAGTGCCCTTGCTCTAAAACGTATGTGAACACAACACTTTCCAAATGTTATGCAACACTTTTTGAAATGTTGCGTGATTGTATAAGATTTGCATCATTTTGGACCACAGTGTTGATTTTTCTTTTAAAAAGTGCAACACTTTCATAAAGTGTTGTTTTTTTTCTAATGGATGCAACACTTATAAAATAATGTTGCATTAGATCCTTAAATGCAACACTTATATAGTAAAATATTGCTTTATTATTATTGAAGTCTAAAAGGCAACAGTTTTCAAAAGTGTTGCTTCTAAAATGCTGCAATAGCTTCATTTTGTTATAGTGAGCGGTGGAGAATCGGTGGGAGACTTCATATCTTTTCATAACCTTTTCCATTTGTGCATTGCAGAAATGGGTTCCCCTGTCACTAATGAAAGCTTTAGGAATGCCGAACCTAGAAAACAGTGTTTTTAAGAAATAAATAACTACCCTAGTATTGTTGGTCCTAAGGGCTTGTGCCTCTACCCATTTTGAAACATAATCAATGGCCACTAAGATGTATTCATTCCCCCTGAAGATGGGAAGGGCCCCATAAAATCTATTCCCAAAACATCGAAAACCTCACAAACTTGTATATAATTCTGAGGTGCTTCATCCCTCTTGGAGATATTTCCAGCTCGTTGACATGCGTCGCATGCCTGTATCATTCCCTTCACATCACAAAATATTGTAGGCCAATAGAATCCTGCATCGAAAATTTTTCTTGCAGTAGTGTTCATTCCATGATGCCCCCCAGAGGGGCCTGAATGACATTCTTTCATGATCTTCATTGCCTCTTTTTCAGAAACACAATGCATGATCACTTGATCAGGATATCTTCGGAACAAGAAAGGTTCGTCCCAAAAGTAGTATTTTAATTGGGCGAGGAACCTTTTTCTTTCGTGTCTGTTCCTGTGTTCCAGAATAATTCTGCCTCCTAGGTAGTTAGTATAATCCGCGTACCATGGTTCAGAATCATTTATTGACATGAGATGCTCTTAAGGAAATGAATCCCAAATCACACACTTGTCAAAATTCGCTAAAGCTGGGATTTTCGAGTTGAGAGAGGTGATCAGCCGCCAGATTCTCTACTCCCTTCTTATCACGAATTTCAACATCAAAATCTTGCAACAACAAGATCCAACAAATTAGTCGTCGTTTAGCGTCCTGCTTAGCAAAAAGGTATCGAAGAGCTGAATGATCTGTAAAAACGACCGTTTTTGAAAGGACAAGATATTGGCGAAATTTATCAAAAGCGAATACCACGGCCAATAGCTCTTTTTCAGTGGTGGTGTAGTTTTCTTGAGTAGGATTCATAGTTTTGCTAGCATAGTATATTGTCTAGAAGTGTTTCTTAAGCCTTTGGCCTAAAACCGCTCCAACAGCATAGTCGTTGGCGTCGCACATGATTTCGAAGGGCAATTCCCAATTAGGTGTAAACATGATCGGGGCTTGCGTGATTTCCTGCTTCAACTGATCGAATGCATCCTTGCATTCTTGAGTGAAATCGAAAGGGGCATCCTTTACAATCAACAGAGTCATTGGCCGAGCTATTTTAGAGAAGTCTTTAATGAATCTCCTATAGAAACCGGCATGACCCAAGAAGCTACGTATTGCCTTGACTGTAGTTGGATAAGGTAGCTTAGATATAGCTTCAATTTTTGCTCAGTCCACCTCAATTCCATTTCCTGAGACTGTGTGCCCTAGCACAATCCCTTCTTTTACCATAAAATGGCATTTTTCCTAGTTTAGAACCAAGTTGGTCTCCTTGCAACATTTGAGCATTTTTTCGAGGTTAGCAAGACAGCGATCGAAAGAGTCTCCAAAGATCGAGAAATCATCCATGAAGACTTCCATGCTGTCTTCCATCAAGTCGTGAAAGATTGCGGTCATACATCACTGAAAAGTGGCAGGAGCGTTACATAACTCGAAAGGCATTCTCTTATAAGCGAGTGTCCCATAAGGCATGTAAACGTGGTCTTTTCTTGGTCCTCAGGGGCGATGGGGATTTGGAAATACCCTGAGAACCCATCTAAGAAACAGTAGTACTCATGCCCTGCTAATCTTTCAAACATTTGGTCTATGAATGGGAAAGGAAAGTGATCCTTTCAGGTGGCATCATTTAGCTTCCTGTAATCGATGCACACACGCCAACTAGTGACTATCATTTGGGGCACCAACTCACCGTTGTCGTTTTTCACCACTGTCATCCCTCCTTTCTTTGGTACAACCTGTACAGGACTAACCTATGGACTATCTAAAATTGGGTAGATTAGCCCTGCATCTAAGAGTTTGATGACTTCTTTTTTCACAACTTCCTTGATGTTGGGATTTACTCACCTCTGGGGTTGCACGGTCAGTTTATAATCGTCTTCCATAAGGTTGTTATGCGTGCAGAAGGTCGAGTCGATCCCCTTAATGTCAGCTACACTCCATGCAATAACTCTTTTATATTTTTTTAATACTCCTAGGAATTTATCTTTTTGTCCACCTTCAAGGAAAGAGTTTATGATTACTAGGAGTTGATCTTCTCCCTAGAGGAAAGCATATTCTAAATGGTTTGGGAGTTCCTTGAGTTCTAACTTGAGTGGCTCGATGACAGAGGGTTTAAGTTTGTTTTCGAGTTTACGTAGCTCGAGTGGTTCAGCGACTTCTCGTCCAGAATAGAAGGAGACTGCGCTAACACCCTCTGTCTTTTCCTTCACAAATACGGGTAGGAAATCCTCATCCCGCAACCAGCCTTCTTCGATTTGTTCATCAACACAGTTGTCAATGACATCGGTTAATTCATTGACCTCTCAGATGAAATACAGCCGGTTAACTGTTTCGAGAGAAAGGTTCATTGTATCCTTAATATCAAAGGTTAAGCTGTTGGCTCCTACTCGCAAGGTTAACTTGCCGTCATGAACATCAATGACGACACGAGCGGTGGCAAGAAATGGTCTCCCTAAGATGATGGGCACTAGGTCATCTTCTTCTATTTCCAAGATTACAAACTCAACCGGAAATTTGAACTTCCCTACTTTAACTAGCATGTTCTTGCATATCCCTAAGGGGTATTTGACTGATCTATCGGCTAGTTGGATGTTCATACGGGTTGGTTTCAATCCGGAATAACTTAGTTTGAGAAACATGGAATATGGCATGAGGTTGATGCTTGCCCCTAAATCAGCTAGAGTATTCTTTACCGATAGAGATCCTATGGAACAAGGCAAGGTGAAACTACCTGGGTCATCCACCTTTTTTGGTAGTCTTCGTTGGGTTACTACCGAACATTCTTCTCCTAAAGTCACAAGACCCTCGAGTCTTTTTCTTTTGGCGAGTAATCTCTTGAAGTATGTACTATATTTGGGCATATGGTAGCATGCATCAAGGAGGGGTATGGTGACTATCGAATCCTTTAAGTATGACAAGAATCTTTTATTATCATTATTAATCTTTTGATTCTTGAGGCGGGACGGATATGGGACTTTCACAGGTTAGTTGGGTGGAGTAGGTGGAGGAGAGGTCATCTGAGGGGGCTGCTCAGGAGTCTCATCGCTCACATTACCTTCTTCTTCATGGGGAACGTTTGGCTCAACGGCGACGAGGTGTAGGCTCGGATAAGGAGGATTCTTAGTTGTTGTTCTGACTCGGGTAGTAACAGCGAGCATGGGGTCTTTTTGGCTCACGTGGGGCTTGTTGTGGCCATCAAGGGCAGCATTAAGTTCTAGGAACCATTTTTCTATCTCATTTTGTTGTTTAGTGATGAGGTCGTCAAGCCCTTTTAACAGTAAGCCTTTTTCATGAGTGAAGTGTCCAAGATCATCCTCAAAAGTGCTCCTGATTTTGAACTCAGGACCTTTCTCTCCCTCCTTTCTTCTTACAAGATTTCCCCAAGGGGTAAAATCATCGTTTTGGTAAAAAGTCAAAAGGGAAGGATCATCAAAGATGTCATGGCTTGACAAACACGCATGTTCGGTGGTGGTTTCTTCTCCGCATTCTTCTACTTCATGCGGGACCCCACAGTGGTCGCAGATCAAGTATGGGTTTAACAATCATTTAGTTGTTCGCAACCCTGCTAGGTATGATACCCATTCGTGAAGCTTTCTCAGCCGATTCGTAGGTGAGGGTGTTTGTACGATTTCGGATATACTCATATTCGAATAGGGTTCATCCCAGGTGTCGTCTTGATCTTGAGCATATTCCTCAATCCTATTCCACCTTTCCTCAGTGCTTAGATTGGCTATTTTTCCTTTTATCAAATTATTGATTCCGTTCTGGTCGTTTTGGGAGACATTGTCGTAGAATATTTGGAAAAGAAGCCAAAGCTCAATGCCATGATGGGGAAGTTGTCTTATTAGATCCTGGAATCTAATCTAAGATTTATAGATGGGTTCGTCTTTTCCTTTACGGAAACGGAGGATTTTGTCCCTAAATGCTGAGGTTCTTCCTGCTGGGAAGAATTTCTCATAAAATTTAGAGATGAGTTGCTCCCATGTAAAAATGGACTCAGAAGGAAGTTTATTGTACCAATCTTTGGCTTTTTATTGAAGGGTAAAAGGGAAGAACCGTAATCGGGAGTGTCTCTAGTGGCCCCATATGTATGGAGGGTGTCCACTATCTTCAGGATATCCCTTACATGTTGGATTGGGTCATCAGTTTGCAACCCGTGAAACTTGCATACACTTTTTTTTGGGTAAAGGGGAATAATCCTGTACCCCGGTAAATAACATTAACCAAAAACATTTAAGTACACTGGATATGGGTGAAATCCCATATCTAAGCCCGTTACATAGGCATAAACATTTCTTTGTAACAAGAAAAAGACCACTACCACATAAACAAAACATGACTACAATAAAACCAACTACTACCTAGTCCGACCTTGGAGCTTGAAATCTTCATAATATGCAGCCAAGTGTCTTGGTATTTCGTGTAGCTGATCCGTAAAGTCATCATACTCATAGTACTCTTCCTGGTCCTGTCCACCACCCGTTGATGATATTGTACCCATGGGCATATCAAATAAATTCACAGATTCATCATACGGATTAAGAACCTCATCCACCTCACTATCAGAATCAATTACATCACCAACCTTAGAGAAAGGGTTACTTCTTTTAGTAGTAGAATTAACAAGGGATAAGGAGGAACTAGACTGACCAGCCTCCTTACCCTTATCCAAAAGCAAACTTCCAGGCGGCTCATGTAATGAAATATCATTAATGGAGGAGACATAAGTAGTATCCGCCATTACACATCCATCATTAACATCCTTAGGCACATCATCCTTAGGAATATCAAACACCTTCTCATTCTCCATACTTTGATCAATAAAACTCCTCAAGTCATCCAAGTTAATATCATCTTTGAAGTACTTTCCATCAGTATTAGAGCTGTTGGAAACATCATTAGGCACAATTGGAGTAACATGTGGCAATTCAGTATCATTAGGCTTATCACAAACCAACTCCAGTCCCTCCATAGTGCTAAGAGGAGAATTAACCTTCGGTATGGACGTAGTAGTCTGGTTGTTATTACTAGGCTTAGAAACGGGTCGATATATCAATTTAGGCTTACTAGACACCCGCACCTTTTTAACACCCTTAGATTTACTCTTTGCAGCCCCACCACCATCATCCATACGTGATGTCCGTTTAACTTCCTTCTCTTTCCTATGGCACTCCTTATCAACATGATCGAAAACTTTGCACATAGAGCAACGGGGCGGCGTATATTCAAACTCGATATCAATAGTAACAAATCGATGCTCTTTAGTCTTTGCAATAGGGATTGCCACAACAAGAGATTTGACAAATTCATTCACCGCTGAAATCTCAACCAACACTCTAGCGTATGAATTCATACCCCATGATTTGAGACACATATTACTAGTGTGCTCATCTAGCATAAGAATACGTCCAAGTTTAGCCGTGATCAAGTCAAGACCAACCTTCGAATATGCTACAATGGGTACATTAAACAGTTTAACCCATACCGGGACCTTCTTTACCTCATCTCTTATCAAATCAGAATTAGGATTCCAAACTTTAAGTATTAACGGGACTGACCTAATTCTCCAAGAACCAAAATTCAAAACATTATCCATACCTTCCTTGGTCGAGAATTGAAAAATAAAGAATCCCTTATGTATCATGACATGCATAAATCCAAATTTTCTCCAAACATTACGAACAAAATTCTGCACAACCGGGAACGCAGGCCTTTGTCCAACAAAATAACCATATAGAGAATTTTTAAGTCGTGCACTAATCGAGTCCACTTCTTCCCACGGTATAACCACATCAGCCAAGGAAAGATCAACCCCACCTTCAAGTGTACTATTATCAATATGAGTCTGATTTCCCTTAGTAATAGAACCCACACAAATAGGTGGAGTAGTAGATTCATCCATCGTGGTACCAGTAGCTACATTAATAGTTTCCATGATCATTGAAGCAGACTTTGAACCACCAAACATACAATCAGCCGTAGTATTAACTCCAGGACCAGCAGCTGCAACAACCGATTCATACACTTTATTGTTGTCCATAGCAACAGCCGATTCATCAACTGAATCATACACACAACGATGCGACACCTTAACAGTAGCATCATCATCAACGACACCACTAGATGGTGCCATATCCTCAGCCAAGCTATTAGATACCACTTTGTCATTCACACAACGATATGGCTTCAACGGTTTCCCATCTTTACCCAAAAGTTTACCATTAATGCTCTTAACCCTTTTAGCCAAATCACTCAACACCGAACCAGTATTATCAGAATTCCTCATTGTATCCTTGTTCGACTTGTTGAGAAAACCTTGTTCCATCTCTCTCGTAAACCCACAGTCAATAAAAACCCAAGTCAAATCCACACAGCAATACAAGCCCTAAAAAGATAGGGTTTCTTCCCAACAGAATCCTAAAACCCTAGATCAGAATCTTGAAAGCACTAAAAAACGAAACCCTAATGGATCTCGTCTAGTCTTTAACGTTTAAGAGCACACCAAATCAGTAAACCAACTGATATTACAATAGATACCACCAACTCACAACGAATTAAATATAAATATTAGATGGCGGCACACATGCAACTTCAGATCATGCAACTCACGAAGAATGAGATATAAATATTAACTCTAACACAACCGACCCACTAAGGAGAATATTGTGAAAAGAATTAAATAGACAATTCAGATCATGCACGTATAGAACAAACACAAAACGGAACAAAAGCAACTATATGTGAATTAGAGACCACCGACCCACGTTAGAATTTACCAATTAATAATAACCGACCCACTAGGTGAATCAACATATATAATTAAAAGGTATCTGATCGTTAATGAAAACGTAGGAGGGAGTTGCTTTTTGTCGTCGTAGTCGCCAAAAAGACAAGCCAAACATCGTTTGCACGCAAGACCTCATTGGTGCGTTCGTTTGGAAAAACATTAGCATTTGAAAATCCGCGAGGGTTCGGGGAGGAGTAATTAAGGCACTTAGGGGTAGGAATTTCAAGAGTGTCCATATCGTGATTGGATTGGGGGCTAGGAGGTGTAAGGTGATGATCGGAGTCTTCTTCAGAAAGAGCATCATCAAAGTTGATGGTTGCGCCAAATGGTTCGGATGTTGGAAGAGATTGCCTTAGCTTACGCATTTCCCTTTCAGGTTTTACGTAGGGTGGAACAAGATTTCTTATGGAACTATGATTCCTAGTGATTCTAAGATTATAGAGATCTTCGTTTACCATGATGGCCAAAGAAGATTTAAGTAATTGTGTAACACCTTAACCCGAAAAGGGCTAAATTGTAACATTATGGGGTCAAATCAGAACAAAAGCAAGCGGAATACATTAGTAATACAAGGTTCACAAAACAGTTCTAAAGAAGAGATAAAGGACTAATTCTAAACATTACAACTTCCAAACTAATTAAAAACTAAGAACCAGAAGGGAATCTCTAAGTCTATTCTCTAATCCATGGGAAGCTATCAACGGTGTAGTCCACTAAGAGCTCCTAAGCACTCTTCACCCAACCCAGCTTCCTTCTAAAACCTGCCGCAGGAAAAGAAATGCGGCTGAGCTTAAAAAGCCCAATGAATAGATATAAACAAAAGCTAATAACAAAAGGGAAATGAAAGTGAATCCGAAATGAATCGAAGCAAACCTGTTGAGACGAATATTAAAGAATACGGAACATATGATAGAATCAACAGAACAAGATCAAAGGGAATACATATAAGAAATATCAAATGAATCAAAGGAAAATGAAATGAATCATCAGTGTAAGCAAATGAACTAAGGAAAGCATAAGTCAATAACAATAAAGAAGTTAGAACAACAAGGATCACATATATAGTAGAAGTAACAGAAATGCCTACCAATCATATATCAAATTGTACATAGAGTAGCTAGCTCGATTGTGAGAACCCTCACTTTGTGGTTAGTCTACATCTGTCTGACCTTTTATACCATAAGATACTTAAATCACATTCTTCATTCCGATCTCTAATTCTAGAAATGATAAACGTATTCATAAAGAAATTTAGCTTTTATTTAATTTATAAAGCTTCCATAACCCAAATTACGATACGACATTCGAATACATATAATATGAGATAACATTGAACTTGGGAATACAAATATAGTACTAGGTTTAAACTATACGTTATGAACTTAAATCACAAACTACGATATTCAAAAACCTAAGTACACTTAATGTCGACACAACTTAATAATTACTAGGATTTATCACACGGCCATATAAGTCACATTTCATTTAAAATTTTGCAAAACAACTTATATCCTAAAGTGATGTCACACGTGTAACAATTCTTGGGAGGGGCCTAATGCATTTATTAATTTGAACACAACCATTCCCATGTTTCATATCACTCGATGTATATATATAAGTTTATATAGGACAAAATTTAATTATATACGTACACAAATAAACCTTTTGAAGATATGTATTACACATTTGAAAGTGGAAGGGAATTAGTCTTCAAACTATCCCCAAAGACTCGGTATCTTTAGAAGCCTATATCTCCACTTCCTTCTCATTATAACCACTTGTATATCACGCTTCTATCTCACACAAAAGTCTATTAACACAAGAGACGACAATTCATTTTCTCTCAAGAAGGAGGTACGAAGTGGTGTAATGATCGTTGGTATTTAAGTCATTTGGTGGAGTCCCGTGGTGGTCTGGATTGGAACGAATTCAGGTTGTAGGTTTTGGTTCTTGGTCCTTGTTATTCTATTCTGGTTCGTGGGTTCTAGTGGTCCTAATCGTAAGTTTGGCTAGGTGTGATTTTGGTGTTGGCTCGATAGGGTTTAGTTTTGGTGCTGGTATTCTTTGTTCGTCCTTTAGATCCGACTTAAGGTATTTCGATCCTTTTTCGTTTCATATCTGAGCATGCGACTTATATATATAGCTATATGTGTAGGATAGATGATAACTTGATCTTTTGACTCGTTAAATATAACTATTCAAATGAACATGGAAATATACAAATGACATAAAAGTTCTGGTCACATGAAATAACGAAATGTATAACATGGTCGATCTCTAGCTCTATTCGGTTTTGCGTTTCGAATACGTTTGATATATGTCTTTGTTTTTTTCATTCGAAGATGAATACAAAGTGGGTCTAAGAATACAAATTAAAACATGTAATAAACCTAAAAGAATAAAAGATGGGACATGCATGTTAAGTACGAATATATTTGTATGTGTAACTGTGATATCTATTTTGAGATAGTAATATACGTATGTGTGTGGTCTCAATAAATCATGTGTATGAATGTGTGTTTGTGGTGTCGAGCATGGGTGTGTATGCATGCGTAAAGTCTCATTTTCATGACTGTCGAGTGGTGTCTATAAGTGTGAGTTTGGAACGGTCATAAGCAAGTTTTAAAAACATAAATCTAAAAAGGAAAGGAAAAAAAAAAAGAAGAAGATGTATTTGAGAATGGGTACAAAGGTTGGTCTTATGGGTTTGTTGGTACGTACAGTGTTAATCAGATAAAAAAAAAAGGTAGAACGAGTTGTGTTTTGTCTAGTTCTTTCATGTTGAAACTCGTTAGTATGGCTGTCAAATAGGGAGTGTGTGCATGTGTGCGTATGTGTCATGTTGAGGCTGTTAGTGTAATTGTATATCTCTTTAAGTGTGGGTCGAATGGGGTAAAAGGTTGTATAAAACTGTTTTAATATGGAGCGTTAAAAGCTGGTATGAAATTGTTAGGAATACAAATATTCCTGTAAAAGTCTCGGTCACCTAATTATTGTAATAGCATTAAGTTAGCTCGTAGTTAGTTTATATATTAGTTAGTTAGTACTAGTTTAAGCAAAACCGTGGAAGAAGGACGGGTCTTTACCCACTGTATGCCTGATCCACAGCCCAGGTGTGGGCGTTTGTAGCTTAGTATAAATACCCCTCTCCACATGTGGAGAGGGTTGGACCTTTCACAACCTTAATCTAATATTCACTATTTTCTCTCAAGGTTCCCTTCTACTTTCCCTCTCTAACTTCTCTCTACATTTCTTATCTCATTTGATTCATACTAAGCAAACCAAGAGTGTTTATCATTATGAGTATCCTACAATTGGTATCAGAGCCAGGTTTCATCCTAGGATTGTTGGTGCTCGAATTCGTGGCTTGGTTTTGTGTTTTTATTTGTGGTTCGAATGTTTTCCAAGAAAACTCACTTGTTTGATCTTATTTAGTGGTTTGTGGTGTGTTATTGATGTACGTTCATGATTAGAAGTGTCTTAGGTACTTAGTTTTGCTCTTGGATAAGTTGTTTCATCAAATTCGTAGTTATTTGAGGTAATTCGAGTTGGTTTCTTCCTAGCGAGTTGGTGTTTTTCTTCCTAGCGAGTTGGTAAACTTTGGCAGCGAGTTGTTGTTTTTCTGGCTAGCGTGTTGTCTTTTACTACATTGGGTAAAACGGACAAATCGCTAAGACAGTGACACTTTTGTCTCATTATTCCAGCGAGTTGATCAGATTCCAGCGAGTTGATCAGATTCCAGTGAGTTGATCAGATACTAGCGAGTTGATCAGAGTCCAGCGAGTTGATCAGATTCCAGCGAGTTGATCAGATTCTAGTGAGTTGTTCAGATTCCAGCGAGTTGGCACTTAGCGAGTTGGTTTTTAGCGAGTTGGCTTTTGTGAGGTGGTGTTTAGCGAGTTGGATCTAGCGAGTTGCTTGTTTAGCGATTTGCTTATTTTGAAGTTTGACCTAAGTTGACTATTTTACGTCAAAACTTCAAACGGTCATAACTTTTGAACCGTAACTCCGTTTTCAGCGAATTAGCTGTCAAAACGTCCGGAACAGGCTGAATATTGTGGAGTTTCACCACAAAGTCGCGAAACGAATTTTTCAAGGCCCAAATCACCTCCGGAGTGAAGTTATTGAGTTAAGTTTTAGACCAAATTTTCAGTAAACTTTCGAGGTCCAACTTGCATCAACCGAACCAAGATCACAACTAAACAACATATAACCTTGTCAAAACAAACAATCACCACTCTTAACATTCAATCACTGCTATGGAATCTTCGTGCTCGAATTCTAATGATAATGTGCTTCATCAGCCAATTAAATTGCCCGTTAATGCAAAGGATAGTCGCATTGAATGTTTTTGATCACTCCATTCACATCTCAAGGTTCTCTTTGCAAAACCTGGATACTTGGGAGGTTTCAATCGTGCATTCGCAACACTTTTTGGTCAAAATGTTGAGACCTTCACAGTCAAAATGACTCTACACTTAGATCAACTTCAACAACAACTTGAAAAAGGTGAATTTTCTGAAGGTAGTTCTATGGCTGCATTCTGTGTGATCAACAACCAACTCCAAGCGTTCATTGATTCACGATTCACTGAGGAGTATGATCATGAGTGTCAAATGACGAAAAAGAGCGTTGCTACTCATACGGGAATTGAATATGACGTTTTCAGAGTCACACTACTCCAACTCATGGGTAACGTGAAGGAGTACACTATGGAAAGAGCACAACACAAACTCAAGCATGAAGACAAGGTGAAGGCATGTCGGGAGCAATAAAATGATAATATTGTGGATTCAGGTAAAGCATCGGATGTTGGGTCAGTTGTCACCAAAGGCAGAGGATCAGAGCCTGATATGCTTGACATAACGAATAGTTCAATGACTCCTACACATGATGTGGTTGCATATATCAGACCGGAAAAAGAACATGTGTCATGTGGTAAGGTACTTGAACTGGGTAACATGGTTGATGAACAAAAGATTCCTAACAAAGTACAACCGACAAACGAAGTCGATTCAGATGTTGTTGACATGGGAAATAGCAATGTTGACCCATGTGAACAACATATGAAACACAATGAAGTGTCTGTTGTACAATGTAGTGCATCTTCTGTTTTAAATGATGATTGTGTGTTGCATGAGAACACTGCCTATAACCCTGATGACTCCTTGACCACTAGATTTTATATCCTTAAGGATCAGGTGGAAATGTATGAACAACGTGCTAGATTTGAACTCACTGGACATGAGCAGAACATTGAATGGCAAATGCGTGCATACATATCTGAAAATAATCTTAAGCGAGAAACATTGAAAAAGGAGTTACAATCTTTGCAAAAACAACTGGATCAAACTGTTAAACAAAAAAAAGAGATTCAGAAAGGCTTAAACACACTCAAACATGATTTCAAAGAGAAGGAAACAAAACTCCTAAATGATTTCTCTAGTCTTAAAATGCTAAAAAATAAACTTGAGGATAAGTTATACACGCAAGGCCAAACCATTCAAACTGCTCAAATGATGCATAAACATAGGAAGTTGAGTGATGATCATACTGAGAAGGATTCTACTAAGCCAAAAGCCAATTTCCTTAGAAGCGGTATAGGTGCACAACCGGCATTATATGATGCAAACATTATGCTTGAGCCTAATCATGCCCCTCCTGATGCTACATCCGATGATGAGGGCAATGAGATAGAAGATAGAACCAGAGAAAAACTTGCTGAGAAATTAAGGGATCCCCAGTGCATAGCTAATAAAATCTTGTACAATTATGATTACTTTGAAGGTAATCAATTAGCTATCTTTGTCCCACAAAAGAAATTTACTCCAGAGCAAGTCTTCTGGAACATTGACATGGAAATGATGAAAGCAGAAAGAATAGTGGGAAAAACTTGTACAGTTTTTCGGATAGCTGGCCCAACGATATATCCCATTAACACACCACGGCATCTTGTTCCTTTCACCCTCCCCAAGAAAAATAATACACTAATTGCCTTATATGTCCTTGGTCAATTATTCGCTGATTTTGATAAAACATGTAAAAAGAGAATAACACCAACGGGTATTACTGAAGGGGAAAGAGGTTTTGAACAAACAAAACAATGCTATTTAACAGAGGTCATGCCATTTTTTAAACTTCTCAAAGAACATTTTGAGGGTCTTCAAAAAATAATTAATAATGATTTGACTGAAATGAAAAAGGTCTTCAAAGATGTGGAAAAATGAGGGAAAACAATTGGCAATTGATCTTAAATACAGTGAAATTGAGAGGAAAAATATTCTCATCATGAATGAGACTTTGATTACTAAATGTGTTGCTCAGGACGTATTTTATACTGCTACTGATTCTACGTCATCTGCCTGCCAATTTCATGAGATGTCTATTGCATTGACCGCTTTCCAGAATTGTGTTGTTGAGCTTGAGGGGGAGAATTTAAAATTGCGTGAGAAAATTCAAAACGATGACCATGATAACATGGTCAGGCATTTGTCGAAACTAGAGGTTGATAATCTTAATTTGCAATTAAAGTGTCAACATTTAGAAGAAAGAACTAAAATCTCAAATGCCAAGACATCTTCGGATGCTCCTGAATTTGATGCATATTTTGAATTAGCCAAACGAGATGAAAAGATTCAAGCTCACACTAACACGATTCAGAACCTGAGGGTCCAAATTGCCCAATTGAAGTCAAACAAGAGTGATGTGATTAGCACCCAAAAACCACAGTCTATAGATTCTCAGAATTTTCAATTTCATGATACTATTAATAAATTGCAACATGAAAATGATTGGTTTCGTGCTGAAAATTCAAAAGTTAAACAACATTACAAAGAGTTATATGATTCAATTAAGATCACACGTGATATAAACAATGAAAAGATACTTCTTTGCTTGAAGAGATTGAGAATCTAAAGACTCAGGTGAAAGGGAAAATGCCAATCATCACTTGTGATAATGCTGTTCAAAAGGTTTCTGCTTGTAATAAGTACGCAATTGATGCTGTGAATATTCCTCTTCCCCTTAGGAATAATAAGTTAGTTCATAGAGACTATCTTAAACATCTTAAGGAGTGCCTTGACTTGCTTCGTGAAACCATTGAAGAGGATAGGATAGCAAAACCACTTGATGATGCTATTGTAGGTGCCCGCTTTCTCACTAATAGATCTCAGGAACTCTTACGCTGCGTTCTCGAGTTTTTCTAGGTGGGAATAGAAATGATGTGAAAAGAAGAGAAAAGAAATGAAAAGGAAAGGAAAGAAAGTTGATTTTATATTTCGTGTTCTTGAGTTGAAATGAAAGAAAAGGAAATGAAATAATGTTGTGTTCTCGAATTGGGAAGAAAAGAAAGAAAAATAGACATAATTACATTTATGCACTTTTAGATATGTTCATTTTATCATAAGAGTCGAATATGAGTAAATATTGAAAGTTATATTGGTCATTATATACTAAATAGTGCGAGTGTAAAATACTTTCCGTCCAAATCCGCCCATATTTGGGCGGAAAATTCTTATAGGAAAACCACTAGAATTTTCCTATCATTTCCTTCTTGTTTCCTTTCCTTTCTGTCCAAAAAAAACTCGAGAACACAATAAAATTTCAATTTCCTATCATTTCCTTTCCTTTCCTTTTAAAAAATAACTCGAGAACGGAGCGTTAGAATATGCTATTGGTACATGTCCTAAAATTGATGGCAAGCGAGATAGGTCTACTGCATCATCATCTATGACTAAGAACAAGCATGTTACCTTTGAGGTACCCTTGGAAACTTCAGATCCCAACACATCAAAACATGTTCAGCAACCTGAAGTGAAAAAGACTAAAATTCCCATTAGTCCGTCTACAGGAGTAAATAGTAACACTAAAGCTAGAGAGTCTAAACCAAAGAGAAATAGAAGGAATTATAGGACTTCACCTACTAAAAGTGTTCCTAAAAAGAAAGTAGACGACCACATGAGGAACATTAAGTCCAACTTGAGCAAAATGAGTCATAATTCAAAACCTAATTCACATTGCAAAACATGTAATGAATGCATAATTTCGAGTAATCATGATAAATGTGTTGAGAAATTTCTGAAGTCGTTTAACAAAACCGCAGTTAAGAAAGTTTGGAGAGCTAAACAAAGTAAGCAAATTTGGAAAGCAACAGGTAAACTGTTTGCCAATGTTGGTTATCAATGGAAGCCCACAGGAAGGAAATTCACTTTAGGAGAATAGTGCCCTTTAACTAGGATAACCAACTCTAAAGTAGTGCCTATTAAGGAATGGAAGCCAACTGGTAGACCTTTCCCTTTGGAGACCCAATGTCCTTTAACTAGGCCCATTGCATCTACTAGTGAAATTTCCACCATTGAAACGAATGCACCTAAGGTCTTAGTAGCTCCAGAACTTGTTTGCACTAACCAACTGGAACCCAACTCAAATTGGGGATCCGACACTCCAAATTTTCAGCTCTCGTCTGTTTCCAAATGCAGGTCGTACATTTCGTCCTTTGATATTTTGACTCAGGATGCTCTAAACCTATGATTGGGGATCGCTCAGGGCTCGAGAATTTCGTGAATAAGTTTATCGGGACAGTTAGATTCGGGAACTATCATTTTGGGGTAATTATAAGTTATGGAGATTAGGTTTCTGGTGACAGCTAATTTCCTGGGTATACTACGTGGAAGGACTTGAGCATAATATGTTCACTGTTGGTCAATATCTTGATTCCGATCTTGAAGATTGCCTTCAGAAATTACACATACTTCGTCTGAGAATTGGATGGTATTGATCTTCTTAAAGACAGTCATGGCACAAATCTACACACCTTTTTCCATCGAAGACATGAAGCGGTCCTCTCCTATTTGCCTTCTCACAAAGGCCTCAAAGAACAAATCATGGCTATAGCAACAAAGTTTAATCACTTGAACTTTGGTACCATCAATGATCTTGCTCATAATGATCTTGTATGAGGTCTGCCTAGTTTAAAGTTCGAAAAAGAACATTTTCATTCGGCTTGTCAACTGGGCAAAAGAAAGAAGAATACTCACAAATCCAGAACTGTCAATACCATCATGGAGGTTCTTCACACCCTTCACATGGATCTATGTGAACCAATGTAAAGGCAAAGTATAACTGGGAAGATGTATGTTCTAGTGATAGTCGTCGACTATTCTCGGGTTACATGGGTAAGGTTTTTGAGAACCAAGGACGTGACTCCAGAGGTTATCATAAAACTCATCAAACAGCTCAGCAAGACTCAACAAAACCGATGGAATCATCCGGTCAAACGATGGAACGGAGTTTATCATCTAACAACTCGTTCAATTTTACGAAAGTATTGGCTTCACCCATCAGTAAAGTATCCCATGCACTTCTCAGTAGAATGGAATTGTTGAAAGACAAAACTGTTCTCTAGTAAAAGCTGCACGAACCATGCTAATATTCACCAACGCACCGATGTTTCTATGGGCGGAAGCAATTGCTACAGCTTGTTACACCGAAAACCGATACTTGATACATACTCTTCACAACAAAACTCCAAATGAGCTAATTCATGGCAAGAAACTGGATCTCTCTTTTCTATTTGAGTTTGGTGCTTTATGCTACCCTACGAATGACAGTCAAGATCTGGGAAAGTTAAAAGCTTAAGCTGATATTGGATTCTTCGTTATTTATGCTCCAGATAGTAAAGGATACAGAATCTACAACAATCGAACCCAATAAATCTTGTTAACCATTCACGTCACATTCTTTGAGCTGACTGAGCAAACGGCTCCTGTACACATCAGTGCAGGACCAGCGTCTAAACTTTTGTCTCCTGAATCAATCAGTTCAGGTCTTGTACAGAATCCCACTCCTGCATATACCTTATGTATTACCTACAAATGAGCATTTGAAGATCTAGTGTGACCAAATGATTGATGAATACTTTGAGACACCTACTGATGATACACTGACACCACCAGCTGTCGCTGCTCCAGTTTTGTACAACTCAAATGGTCCATCAATGTCTATTTGAATTGATCAAGATGCTCAATCTGCAAGTTACTCACCATCATCGTCAAACCTTCAATCTCCTTTAGTACATCAAGGCACTGCAATCGACAATTCTTTTGAAGTGAATTCATTTGCTCCTCTTGAAGATGCTCCGTACTAAAACCTGTTTGCTCATGAATCTTCTTCTGAGACATCCTCTTCAAGGAATACAAACACGGCTTCTTCATGTTCCTACCTACATCCACATGAATATCTTAGAAAACGAATATAGGATCACCTGATTGACTACATTATTGGATATCCTTCTCAACCGGTGTTCACACGAAGGAAACTTACCATCCATGCCTTGTGGTGCTGTTATAATTCCATACTATCCAAATTCGAACCCAAAGATTCCAAGACTGCTATCTCTAAAGACTGTTGGGTTAATGCGATGCAAGATGAAGCTCGCACTTTCGATCGACTTGAAGTATGGGAATTGGTACTACCTCCAGACTGTGCAATGATTATAGCTCTAAGTGGATCTTCAAAGTGAAACTTGATGAGCATTATGTCGTTTTAAAAACAAGGCAAGGCTTGCTGCTAAGGGATATTGTCTACAGGAAGGCATTAATTTAGAGGAATATTTCGCTTTGTTTGTTCATATTGAAGCTATCAGAATGTTTCTCGCCAATGCTGCAAGTCAGAACATGACGGTCTATCAAATGGATATGAAAATTGCATTTCTAAATGGCAAGCTGAATAAAGTTCTTTATTTCAGTCAACCGGAAATATTTGTATATTTTGATCATCCTAACCATGTCTATCGTCTGAAAAGGGCTCTCTTTGGCCTAAAACAGACGCCTAGGGCATGGTTTGATACACTATCAAAGTTTCTCCTGGGAAACGGATTCTCCTAAGGTGTGGTAAAATAAGATGAGAATGGGGTAGTGGAACTTTACTTCGTGAGGACAGAATTTCGGTTGGCAGATTTCTTCACTAAGGCTCTCTCAAGAGAACGATTTCAATTTATTCTCCAGCGCCTTGGAATGAAGAGTATTATGCCAGAATCACTCATACGTCATCAGGAAGTTAATGAGGAGCAATGGGTTTTGCTTCACATATCCTTTGTACATAGTTGAATACAAAAAGGAAAATAGAAATATATAAAACCTATAAAAACCATAAAAATATGAAAAATCTTAAAATCCAAAAATATTCTTCTTTCGACATGTCTCTTGTGTAATCAATATTATGTACGTTTCTAGAAATGTCATTCAATAATGACACGGAAACATACATATGCTTGAGCAAGAGTTTTTCTTTTTAATAATGTTTTTCTAAAACATGTCGTGTCTAAAAATATTCTTTCAAAATGGCTTGCAGTCATTTCAGGCTGCAACCCAGACTTCAAAATTATAGCTTGCTATTACTTCAGATAGCAACCCGTTTTTCAAAATGTGGAAAACACGTCGCCAAAAAGATGGTTGTTCCTTTTACCGGGTGAAGTTCACCTGGGCATGGATTACTTTATATCCATGTTTCCTCGATCTAATATACGCTTCAGTGCATTATTTCTTGATAAAGAAGAGAAATCTTCTTTTTATCGCCAAATATTTTTCCTTCTATGATTTTTCCGGAAAGTATTTGTGCAAAACTTGGTGGTACTATGAGATTTTGATTGAAAATCAAATTGGATCTAAATTTTGATAAAATTTTTCACTCAATCAATGACTTTAATATTTTATGAAAATATTTCAGGTTTAACATCCGTCATTGATTGAGGGGGAGAGTGATTTCTCAAAATTTTATGTATCATCAAAACTCCCCATAATTTGTACAAAACAAATGCAACAAAACGATTTGTGTTGGTTATGTATCAGAATGAGTACATTTTCAAAGAGTTTTTGTTAAAACTTCAAATCTTTTGTAAACTCATCGAATCTGACACATAACAACCTCCCTCACAGATTGAGGGGGAGCATGAAAAAAGTTCCTTATATCAGAAAATATTAAAATTATCCGCATTTCTCTCCCAAACGTTTCCTAACTTATTTAAATCAATTGAGATCAAAAATCTCGAAAGATTTGAAATTTTTGATCGGGGGAGAGAATGTGATTTAAATATGAAATCTGATAATCCAATGTGATCTTTTGGACTCAATAAAAGGCTCCCGCATATGTGCTAAACACTTTCGAATATCGATGCACATATTGAGGGGGAGCAAAAGGCGTTTGTAGAAGTTATACCAATGACCGACCATTTAATCTTTATGCATGGAGTTATAAGGATGGTTAAGGTTAGGTATGAGTTCCCATGATCCACCAGAACCGAAAGGATCTTCCCAGGGACAATCCATAGATAGATTAGAAGTCCTTAGGAATGATTAAAAAAAAAGGAGAAAAGTGAGAAAGGGAAGAGTGCGGACTGAGATAGAGCTAGGACTAGAACAAACCCAACAAGGTTCTAGTGATGAAGTCTCGGTAAGCAATGAAGGGGTTGAAGAATTAAAAAGAATTGAAATGAGAAAGGGTGAAAAGAAATAGCCCTCCAAATATTCAACCTTAGGGCAGAAACCGGGTTCAATTCATAATCTACTGGCGGTTACTAAGGTAACACCGGTATTGAAGACAAGACGTCATGGACCCAGTGACGCACTGCACTAAACTTCCTAACCACTCAAGTTATCTTAAAAGAGCTTGTTTCATTCTCACGGGGAACCCTGTGTAATGTATCGACCGCTCATTGCGAGCTACGTTGATACCTAAAACAGGAGACACCTCCCCAGTCTCCAGGAGCGGATCAAAATGCACTATTGAGTCTAGAGCCATGAGATCATCCATAAATCTTGATAGGACACATTCCAAATATGGTTATTGTTTCACACAATGTGGAAAGTAAGATAAAATATTTAGAGTCCTACGCATTATCCTTGTGGTATTGCCAGAACATCCGAGTGATATGAAAATATTCACAATGAAGATGGTAATCCTTCTAGAGAGAACATCACTCAAGCTCTTGGTAGGTGACATGTGAGATCCATCTTGGATCAATGATCAAGTGATAACTGGAAAGCAACAATGGTGCGATTCAAAATTGAATCAAACTTGTTCCAGGATATGGATTGACGGATACTTTTGCAAAAACCTTTCAATGTGCTCACAAACTAATTTCCTAGCACATTGATTGTGTATAACCTTTCAACCAAAAGTATTTTTGATGGAAATTTGATTCAAAGCTTAAAACTCTCGTCGTGTCTCAAAAATGAGTATTATATGACACGCGGGTGATTTCTATAAATCAATTTCTCATCAATCCATGAATGTCTATTCACCGATTCACTCTATCGTGTTGTCTGCTTTGAGACGTTCCGGTATGAGAACATGCTAAGTATGAAGATTCCGAAGTGGATTCTTTGGAAAATTCATTACTACAAGCTGGAAATTCCTGTCAAGGAGAGTCTTCTTTAAAAGTGACTCTACCTGATCATAGGTCGGTTTTCACAAAACCAGAGGGTAGTCTGTCCTCGTAGAACGAATGACAAAGCCATATTCGTTCTCTATCTTTATTGCTAACTGTTTTATTTCAGGGACACATATAAAGATGGTGTTGATGGCTCCTATTTCCAGCTGAATCAGGTCAATCCATACCTCATGCTCATACATCCTCATCACTATCAATGATGATGAGAGACATACTACAACAATTGTTGAGAGACTACCAACAACGTTTCCGAAACTCTGATGAAAAAGTCTCCTAATCCACAACTCTAATGTAATGTCTCTAGATCCAGAAGGGTGTGAGCATGATGGTCCTTAAGTCACTACGTCACATGAAGGCAATACTACTATGGATGAGCTTGGAGATTTACTATGGCTGATGATCTCAAAGAAGCTCAAAGATCACATATCACAAAGGAATCCAAATCACAAGTTCGCTTGCTTGAGCTACAAAGTGTGCAGAGAAGTGAAGAATCAGAACCTATGAGCTACAAAGACTAAAGAATGCTTAAAGATCAAAGAGTTTAATCTCCAAGGTGACCTCGCTTAGGGGGAGATTGTTAGGAATACAAATATTCCTGTAAAAGTCTCGGTCACCTAATTATTGTAATAGCATTAAGTTAGCTCGTAGTTAGTTTATATACTAGTTAGTTAGTACTAGTTTAAGTAACACCGTGGAAGAAGGACGGGTCTTTACACACTGTATGCCTGATCCACAGCCCGGGTGTGGGCGTTTTAGCTTAGTATAAATACCCCTCTCCACATGTGGAGAGGGTTGGACCTTTCACAACCTTAATCTAATATTCACTATTTTCTCACAAGGTTCCCTTCTACTTTCCCTCTCTAACTTCTCTCTACATTTCTCATCTCATTTGATCCATACTAAGCAAACCAAAAGTGTTTATCATTATGAGTATCCTACAGAAATTATCGGTCATTATTGAAGAATCTGAAATGTTCTGAACCTTCTGAATCGAGTCATGAGAAACTAACCTTCTGTTCGTTTGAATCGTTTTCAACTTTGTTTCTTGATCTGGTATTTTTTTATATGATTCTTTTCAATTTCGAAGACGAAATTTTCTTTTTAGACGGAAAGAGTTGTAAAACGCTAAAATTTGGAAACCAAAAATGTCGTATAAATTTGAATAAAAAAAAAGAAAAAAAAAAAGAAAACTTACGATACGTTTACAATTAAAAGTGAATCTAGACTAATTAATTCCGTCACATTAAAAATTAACTAAATTTTTTTTGTCATATTAAAAGGTTTAACTAAAACTTTTAAAACTCCCTTTTGACCCATTTAAACTATAATAATTCGGTTATTAAAGATCATATACTCGGCCGTTGTTGTATTCTTTTGATGCTATAAACCGAAACTATAATAAACCCCCTTTTGACTAATTTATAAGCTCATATTAAACCACCCTTAAGTATCTTTAAAACCCATAAAGGCCCAAGTTAAAAACTGTTTACCACTTAATGAATTTTTAAGGCCCATAATAAACACCCAAGTAACAGTTAATAATTCCTTGTACACTCCTATTATATGTTTATATATTGAGAATTTGAGACCTGGGTCCTTTTCTCCTCCATTCGAACATCAATAGAAAAAAACCAACACCACCATACAAACCGCAACATAATCGAATGCCACTGTTTTCTTTGGGTGATCGAACATAAGTGTGGAGAAGTTAAATTCAGTTTTGAATCTTTGTTTTGCTGCTCTTACTCACTCCAAGGTATCGACTTAGTTTTCCCTCTTCGACCATTGTTTTGTCTTTCTTTGTTTTGTTGTTGTTTTGGCCTAATATGAATCGACAATGTCTTATAGTCCATACAATATAAATCGACCTATAAAATCTGTTTGACCTCGCCCCTTTTCTTACTCGGTCAGTACCTTATATCGAACCATACTTTTTCCCATGATCGACCCTAAAATTGTTTTCCATATTCGACCTATAAACTGGTTGAAGTGTTAAAGTTCTCGTGGAATGAAATATGGATTAAAATGTTTTTGCAATATATTTGTGTAGTAATACTTTTCAAAAGAAGCGTTTGTTTGGTCACGGTTGAAAACGGGTGTTTGTTTTGAGTCGACTTGGATTGGATGGGTCTAACTAACTATTTTGATGAAATGGCTTATGTTCTAACTGTTGTAGATTTTGTCGATATGAATCGGATTAAAACGTAACTAAAAACAATTTTAACGAGTTTTCATAAAAATAAGCGTGTATTGGTATCATCAAGTATTGTTGAGGGTGGTAGTTGTTGTAGACCCCAAGAGTTGTTTGATTTTGTTTCACATTAGTATAACCTGTATTAGTTTTCAGAAGGGTGAATGGTAATTAATAAAATTAATGGGTTGTGTTTATTAAGATTAATTTATTTAGTTAATGTGTAATATATATTTTCGGTTATTAAAATGTCGGACTAACCTGATCTATAATATTTGGACATAATAATAATTGGTACGTTTCAGTTAAATAAACTTAATGAAATTGAATGTATTTGAAACCCTAAACCTAATGACATTTAATACGTATTTGTAACCCTAATTCATCATTAAATGACTTTAACGATATCGTTAAACCTTGAGTTGACAAATGTAGAAACTTACTAAATATGTTATGAACACTAATCCGTGTAGATTCGTTGAAGAAAACGTAACATCCATTGATTCGTTTGAATCTGTTTAATTGCACTAAGGTATGGATATTCAGTCTTACTTTTAAAGATTCTTTTATTTGCATTTCGTATTAGTATGGATATTGAGTCTTACTTTAAGACATTATTTCATTTGCATTTCGTATTGGTACGAATATTCAGTCTTACTTTTAGACATTATTTCATTTGCATTTCGTATTGGTACGTATATTCTGGATACTCATTTCTATTTACATCGTTATCGGTTGGTTCGTTTGTTTGATTATCATTTCTCATGATTCGTATTCTATGACCTTGATTCATTTACTATGATTTGGACCTTTGTTTATGCTCCGTTTGTTATAACCCATTTAATTTGACCATTGATATGATCATTTTCTTATGATCCATCTGATATGATCCCATTGTTTTGACCCCTTATTTTGATCCATTAGAATTGACACATTGCTCAAGGTACTATCCCTAGCCATGGAGGTAACATGGCTATGTCATTGAGGCACCAATGACATGACACTTACTGTGGAGGTGTGATTGATCCACGGCGTTTCCCTTATCTGTATCTGTGGCCATTATCTGAGTATGTATGCTAGCCTTGAGCTAGGGTATGTGCTAATCTATTTTGTAGGGGAGCGTATGGATGCATCCTAGGCATAATGTTCTGTTCTGAAATGATTAGTGATTGGTTGTGCGTGCCATGCACCCCATTTCACTTCTGGAAGCTAGCTACTCCATTTGGTATTTGAGAGGTCTCCCCTCCTTGTACAACTTATAAATTGACGGTATAATGATATGTGAAATGAAATGTTTGATTGATTGTTTTGGTACTTGAGAAAAATTTCCGTTACTATCCCTTTTACCATATCTGGACTATTCTTTGACCCTTCATATTCTTTATGACATTGTTTCTCAGCAAGTTCACTTTGGATTGTTTATTTATTCGTTTATGTTCAGTTATCTTTCATATGTTTATATCCGTTCACTGAACGTTAGCTCAGCCGCATTTTCTTTTCCCTGCGGCAGGTATCAAGCTGGAGGTTGGGATTGAGTGATGAAAGTAGGAGCTTTTTAGTGGACCAACCCTACCTTAGTATTCATGGATTTTATTTTAGATCTTTGTTTTTATTATTTTAGAAGTTGGCTTTGACCGTAATTGTTTTATTAATCCTTTTGGTCTCAAGACTTGTAAATTATTTCGTTAAGTCTTCCGCTTGCGCTTTATGTTCTGAAATGACACCATAATGTTACACTTTAGACCCTTGTCGGGTTGGGGTGTTACAATTATGGTATCAGAGATTTGGATTCGACCTGTAGAGCTTAGGCTATGACCTGTGAGGATTGGGTATACATTAGGCTTCCTTCTGCTTTGACTCTCTTCTTCACATTTTGATCTTCTTCTTTGATTTTTGTTTTCACTGATTCGTTTATTCGTAGTGTGCATTCTTATCATGTCTCTGAGTCTAGGCGTGCGGTTCAATGGTGCATAAGTTTTGTGATTGTCCTAAAAAGAAGTGGGTTGGCGGTTCGTGAATTCCTTGGTTCATTTTTTTTCTTCTTCATTTATGCTTTTCATTTTACTTCTTGATACATTTATCTATTTTTTTGTTATATTTCTGGAATGTCTGATTTGAACCTGCTAATAAATCGAAGTCGGAATTTAGTCCTTATCATCATATCTACCTATATTCCTAATGGTGATCTGTTATCTGTGATATATGTGTTCCGCATTGTTAGATTCAATCGGAAATTATCGGTCTTTATTGAAGAATCTGAAATGTTCTGAACCTTCTGAATCGAGTCATGAGAAACTAACCTTCCGTTCGTTTGAATCGTTTTCAACTTCGTTCATGATCTGGTATGTTTTTATATGGTTCTTTTCAATTTCGAGGACGAAATTTTCTTTTTAGACGGAAAGAGTTGTAAAACCCTAAAATTTGGAAACCAAAAACGTCGTATAAATTTGAAAAAAAAAAAAAAAAAAAAAAAAAAAAAAAAAAAAAAAAGAAAACTACTTACGATACGTTTACAATTAAAAGTAAATCTAGACTAATTAATTCCGTCACATTAAAAATTAACTAAATTTGTTTTGTCATATTAAAAGGTTTAACTAAAACTTTTAAAACTCTCTTTTGACCCATTTAAACTATAATAATTCGGTTATTAAAGATCATATACTCGGCCGTTGATGTATTCTTTTGATGCTATAAACCGAAACTATAATAAACCCCCTTTTGACTAATTTATAAGCTCATATTAAACCACCCTTAAGTATCTTTAAAACCCATAAAGGCCCAAGTTAAAAACTGTTTACCACTTAATGAATTTTTAAGGCCCATAATAAACACCCAAGTAACAGTTAATAATTCCTTGTACACTCCTATTATATGTTTATATATTGAGAATTTGAGACCTGGGTCCTTTTCTCCTCCATTCGAACATCAATAGAAAAAAACCAACAACACCACCATACAAACCGCAACATAATCGAATACCACTGTTTTCTTTGTGTGATCGAACATAAGTGTGGAGTAGTTAAATTCAGTTTTGATTCTTTGTTTTGCTGCTCTTACTCACTCCAAGTTATCGACTTATTTTTCTCTCTTCGACCATTGTTTTGTTTTTCTTTGTTTTGTTGTTGTTTTGGCCTAATATGAATCGACAATGTCTTATAGTCCGTACAATATAAATCGACCTATAAAATCTGTTTGACCTCGCCCCTTTTCTTACTCGGTTACCTTATATCGAACCATACTTTTTCCCATGATCGACCCTAAAATTGTTTTCCATATTCGACCTATAAACTGGTTGAAGTGTTAAAGTTTTCGTGGAATGAAATATGGATTAAAATGTTTTTGCAATATATTTGTGTAGTAATACTTTTCAAAAGAAGCGTTTGTTTGGTCACGGTTGAAAACGGGTGTTTGTTTTGAGTCGACTTGGATTGGATGGGTCTCACTTACTATTTTGATGAAATGGCTTATGTAACAATTCGCATTTTCAGGTTAATTACTATTCCCGGAAAATTTCACTATTCACTTTTACTATTCATTTTTCCCGAAATTCTCCCGAAATTTGATTTTTGTTTCTTGGCCTCGAGTGATAAATCATTTCTATGGCGAATTAAAATTTTGACACTCATCAGATCATTTTCGTGAAAGTTATTAAGGAATTACACGGAATTACACGTTTTAGGGTAAAACGTCATTCAAAAATTCTACGCACAACGAAACTCGACCGCGTTAAGTGACCCCGCATCAGAAAAATGTTTAGTACTCTCATGATTAATTAGAGAATTAATAATGACTGAGAAAAACATGACCAAAATAAGCCTCGGCCGTGAAAAACTGGAATTTTCAGTTTTTTAAGCGTTTTTACTCTGCCGTAACCTTAGCCTATACTTGAACCGCGTTTCTAAGACAATTTGACTTTTCAACTTTTTGGAATAAGTCAACATATTTTTCCCTCCTCCTTTGACCAAAAATCATTCCTTGATTTGATAAGTCATTCCTTGATTTTTAGGCTTACGGTTTTAAGTTTAAGGACATTTAATACCAACCGACACTAGACTGAGCCCAGCCTAGACATTATAAGTCATTTTAAGTCATTATTATCCTATTAGAAAAGTTACATTTTACTTTTCTCAATTTTACGCAACTTTCGTACGTTTTACGTATTACGCGTTTTAGACCCGTGTTTCCAGTTTTAGCAGGGTTTGACCAACCCAATAGAACCTACCACTCATTTTATATTTTATTATGGAGTATAATGACATGTTTAACCATACTTTCAAGTTTCATATTTTTAGGATACCCGGTTTTACGTTTCGTGACTTAACAACTTACGGTTAGCATTTTACGGAGTCGAAACTAACTACATAAGCTTGGATAATATCATCAAAAGTCCACACTTGTTCCCCAAGCTTTGTGAACCACCATATAGGGGGGGGGGACTCACACTTGTGGCATGATCTCATGCTAGGAGGCCTTAGATCCTTACATGTGTTAACCTTGCTCTCAAAGGGTTGGCAAGTCAATGAAATGTAACCTCCTCAAGACCCTATATAAGCCCCTTTCCCCTTTGTTGCCGTGCATATCCCACACCAAAACCACACCACAGTTAGCTATTTTCCTTCTAATTTCTAGCAAGGTTCAAGTGCTTCAACAACATAGAAACCCTAGCTTGGTTTTAGGTAATCAAAACTACTTCCAATCTTTAGAACTTTGGTGATTTCTCTTGAGTTTGAATCCACTCAAGTCACCTCAACTTTCATCATCTTTCTTTCAAGAATACAAGGGTATAAAGATTGCTTGAAGCGAAGTAGGGTGAAGCTTAAGTCTATCAAAGTCCGTACCTTACTAGTTACTTACCTTTCTTTTAGAAAGCCTCAAGTTGTAAGCAAACCCTAACATACTTTCTTGCTAAATATCATATTCATGCTATTTATATTTCATTCTTACTATATATTGTCTTTTTATTATGTTCATGATATATAAAAATTGGTAAAACAAGTTATGATATATATATATATATATATATATATATATATATATATATATATATATATATATATATATATGTTAACTTGTGATCTTTAAACAAGTAAACTAGTGACTTTTATGGAGAACCATGACCAAAATAGTATAACTATGATATTTGAAACTTACTTACTGTTAAATAGGACTTAACAAGGAAAACATAGCAATTTGAATCACCCAAAACGAGTACCCGAGTCAAAAGTAATGACCATTTGAAGTTAGCAAAACCAAAACGCCGAAACTGCCTATACCCTACTGTTTTGCATTCTGACTTTTTGAAAGTGGTACTTCTGGTCCGATTCATCAAAAAGTTAAAACACGAAAGTTGTCCGGAACGATATTTTCATTCAGGATTAAAGAAGCTCGAGCCCTGAAAACGCTTTCCGAGTGATAATTTTCTTCAAATTCTTAACAGCCCATTTTTAGACCAAAGTTACTATATAAATTGTTATTGTTTAAAAAGACCAAGAGGTCTAATGACCTAAAGCCAAGACCACAACCATGGCT
Organism: Artemisia argyi; assembly: GCA_030686995.1. Taxonomy (NCBI): domain Eukaryota; kingdom Viridiplantae; phylum Streptophyta; class Magnoliopsida; order Asterales; family Asteraceae; genus Artemisia; species Artemisia argyi. Next base: position 102,923,271 of record CM060701.1, read on the forward strand.
AAAGCCAAGGTTGAATCTCAAGACCATGGAAAAATGACCAAGGTCATGGCGAAGCCATGACTAATGACCATATAAACTTACTTAGACGAAAACATGAACTAAAGAATTGGCGATAACTTAAACATACAATTTGGATCTACTTCATTTAAAGAACCATGAGATCTTATGAGTAATTATCATACAAGACTTAAGAAACTTACCCTAATAACAATCTTCATGTAAAAGTAAACTTTCCTAAGTTTATTCAAATATTGGACATGTAACTTTTCGGATCAAAACTTATATATTTGTTATCAAATACTACAATAGTAGGGAGCCTCATGTGAGGAGTTCATTAAGTAAGCCGTCGAGATAAGTTGTGGATTTATGAATTAAAGTGTTCTGGCTCCTCGAACGTTTACTCCATGACTTCTGAATTATGTCGGCCCGAACAGTAGTAAGAGATATACAACCTAGACATGTTTCATAAACCATTTATATTCAAAGACTTACACTATATACTAAGTACTACATCATGAACATTATGCAAGACATATATAGGCAATTCTTCGTATTCTTAGACGTTACTCCAAACCTAAGTGACGTTCTATTATAGGCTGTTCTTAGAGACTTTCGAGATTTGACTACCACTTTCATTTCTCATTGCTTAAGCTTAAGGTGAGTCATAGCCCCTACTCTTTTCATACTTGTTTTAGCTCTTTGGGGGAGACACATGCTCAACTACTTGCTTACTTGTACAAATACTCAAAACGTTTATACTTGACTGTGTTATACTTGATTGCATACATACATGACTGTGTTATACTTAATTACGTTATTCTATTTAGTGACTAGTAGTTGTCTTTGGGAATTGGCTCCCAGTTGTCTTTGGGAATTGGCTCCCAGTTGTCTTCGGGAATTGGCTCCTAAGTGAGGTCTTCGGAGATGAAGTAGAGACTCACTTCTAATTGCTTAATTGTTTTGATGAACTATTACATGTCGTATTCATTCTATATATTTAGCAATGGGTTGTGAGCACACAGGTTGCAAGTCTCTTATGGCGGGACTTGCAACTGAGTGGATTCACGATGCCTTTGCTGTGCGAACATTCTTTTAAGGCTTTTCAACTGTTTTAAGCCAAACTCTATGAACTCACCAACCATTGTGTTGACACTTTAGCATGTTTGTCTCAGCTCTATAAGGTGATAGTTGTTGCATGGAGCATAGAGTCGCTTGGCATGTTTTGAAGACTTATGCTTTTATCTTTACCATTCGATATGTTTTAAAACTCTTATGTATTGTATTATGGAACTCAAGTTTGTAACTCGGAATTTATTAATCGAATGGTAACTTTTCAAAACGTCTCATTTAGAGTTCGTTTTCTATACCTTGTACTTTGTATTATGAAGTAGCACCCCATTGACACAGTCTTCCGCTGCGATATTTTGGGGGTGTTATAGATTGGTACCAGAGCCTTGGTTATAGAGAACTAGGTTGCATATACTACCTAGACTATAACTGCTATAAACATTAAGATTCTCCTCTTTATTTTGCCTTACACACACTTCATGCGCATATGCTTATTGCTAATTGTTTGTTTAGGAGAAACCCCAGACGATAGTCAAGTCATCAAAAATTTAGAGCTAAGTAATAATTATTTAATTAACTTAATCTTGTGACAGTTCTTGTTTGATAAGACATAAGATTAAGTTAAATAAAGGTTATTAATTTCCTGTAGAGATTTGATGATTTGCCTTATACTTACTTTATATGATTCTAATACCTAGAAGTGATTCATATGTCCTAGTACGACACTCAAACCTTACTACAAGCGCGACTAGTCCTTTTCATCATATCACCTTCTCTAGATACCTACACTATGTTACCCTTTCACAACTTAAGAGCAGATGATAGAAAGTCTACCCAATTATGTAGTATCAATTGTTGAGATATGTGTGCCTGGTAATATGTATACGTGTGAAAGGAAGCAATTATAATTATGGTGGCCAACATAATTATAAATGCGTCACGACTCACGTAGACATATGTGACCATGCTTACATTAATCAACGATTGACTCAAAATTTACAAGATTAAAGACTAAGTGGTCTAGGAATATCACCTCATATCTGACGTCGACAAAATGTCCCTCCTTGTAGATATCATGGCACCAAAGAGAGTAACTCGTAGCACTAGCCGAGGTGGTGCAACACCAAGAGGTGGAAGAACTGGTGGTCGTGGAGGTAGAGGAGCTGCTCACGACACTAGTAACCCTAGTAATGATAGTGGAAGAACTGGTGGACGTGGAGGTAGAGGAGATGCTCACGACATTAGTAACCCTAGTAACGATGGTGGAAATCCAGATGTCTCCACCATTATTGCCCAACAACTACAAAACCTACTTCCCACTATAGGCACACAAGTTGGCAATCACATGAACAATTCGGGAAACCACGGAAGCATAAATGACGCTACAAATGATGGAGGAAGGAATGGTAATAACAACAACAACAACAACAACCATAGGACTGGATGTACGTATAAGGAATTTACGTCATGCAAACCAATTGAGTTTAATGGTAAAGGAGGTGCATTGGCATATACACGATGGGTCGAGAAGATGGAGTCAGTGATCGATATCAATAACTGTGCAATCCACCAGAGAGTGAAATATTTTACATGCTTGCTATTAGAAAAGGCATTGACATGGTGGAACATGCAGATTCAAGCAAGGAGTAGAGAAGCAGTTGTAGGCATGACATGGGACGACTTTAAGGGACTACTAAAGGAAGAGTACTGCCCGGTTAATGAAATGCAAAAAATAGAGGACGAGTTTTGGCATCACTCTATGGTAGGGGCTGGTCATGCAACCTACACAGATCGGTTTCATGAACTAGCTAAACTAGTTCCTCATCTGGTTACCCCTGAATCCAAAAGGATTGAGAGGTACATCTATGGCCTTGTTCCTGAGATTCGTGGGACAGTAAAAACAACCGAACCTCCCACAATTCAAAGTGCAATATTAAGAGCAGGGACCCTAACAGATGAGATGGTTAGGAATGGAACTTTGAAGAATAGTGATAAAAGGAAGGGAACGGGTGAATCGAGCGAGCAAATGGGTACAATGGTTGATAATAAGAAAGCAAGAGGATTTGCGGCAACTGTTTCAAATCAGAGAAAGTACGAGGGTCCACATCCTAAGTGTACTAAATGTGCTTATCATCATCAGAGGTCTGAGCCCTGTGTGTTATAATTGCAAGAGGTCTGGCCATTTTGCAAGTCAGTGTAAATCAGTGACAAGGCAGGCGAATGCGGACAATATAGGAAACAACCAAAAGACATGCCATGAGTGCAACAGCCCAAACCACTTCTGAAATACTTGTCCTAAGTTGAATAGGGCACAGAGACAAGTGCTGGATAACCCGACTCTAGTAGTAATGCTTGAAGAAAATAACCCAAACCGTGGATACAATGTTAGTCCACCTCGGGGTCGAGCATATTATTTGGGTGCTAAGGAAGCCCGCAATGCGTAACGGGTACGTACCTTATCCTACTATATTATTCTATTCTAGTTCAAAATCTAGCTTTATTATGCCGCTATTAAGATAAGAGACCTAGACACACTAAACTTCGGGACGAAGTTTCCTTAAGGGGTAGAGACTGTAACAATTCGCATTTTCAGGTTAATTACTATTCCCAGAAAATGTCACTATTCACTTTTACTATTCATTTTCCCAAAATTCTCCCGAAATTTGATTTTTGTTTCTTGGCCTCGAGTGATAAATCATTTCTATGGCGAATTAAAAGTTTGACACTCATCAGATCATTTTCGTGAAAGTTATTAAGGAATTACACGGAATTACACGTTTTAGGGTAAAACGTCATTCAAAAATTCTACGCACAACGAAACTCAACCGCGTTAAGTGACCCCGCATCAGAAAAATGTTTAGTACTCTCATGATTAATTAGAGAATTAATCATGACTGAGAAAAACATGACCAAAATAAGCCTCGGCCGTGAAAAACTGGAATTTTCAGTTTTTTAAGCGTTTTTACTCAGCCGTAACCTTAGCCTATACTTGAACCGCGTTTCTAAGACAATTTGAGTTTTCAACTTTTTGGAATAAGTCAACATATTTTTCCCTCCTCCTTTGACCAAAAATCATTCCTTGATTTGATAAGTCATTCCTTGATTTTTAGGCTTACGGTTTTAAGTTTAAGGACATTTAATACCAACCGACACTAGACTGAGCCCAGCCTAGACATTATAAGTCATTTTAAGTTATTATTATCCAATTAGAAAAGTCACATTTTACTTTTCTCAATTTTACGCAACTTTCGTACGTTTTACGTATTACGCGTTTTAGACCCGTGTTTCCAGTTTTAGCAGGGTTTGAGCAACCCAATAGAACCTACCACTCATTTTATATTTTATTGTGGAGTATAATGACATGTTTAACCATACTTTCAAGTTTCATATTTTTAGGATACCCGGTTTTACGTTTCATGACTTAACAACTTACGGTTAGCATTTTACGGAGTCAAAACTAACTACATAAGCTTGGATAATATCATCAAAAGTCCACACTTGTTCCCCAAGCTTTGTGAACCGCCATATAGGGGGGGATTCACACTTGTGGCATGATCTCATGCTAGGAGGCCTTAGATCCTTACATGTGCTAACCTTGCTCTCCAAGGGTTGACAAGTCAATGAAATGTAACCTCCTCAAGACCCTATATAAGCCCCCTTTACCCTTTGTTGCCGTGCATATCCCACACCAAAACCACACCACACTTAGCTTATTTCCTTCTAATTTCTAGCAAGGTTCAAGTGCTTCAACAACATAGAAACCCTAGCTTGGTTTTAGGTAATCAAAACTACTTCCAATCTTTAGAACTTTGGTGATTTCTCTTGAGTTTGAATCCACTCAAGTCACCTCAACTTTCATCATCTTTCTTACAAGAATACAAGGGTAGAAAGATTGCTTGAAGCGAAGTAGGGTGAAGCTTAAGTCTATCAAAGTCCGTACCTTACTAGTTACTTACCTTTTTTTTAGAAAGCCTCAAGTCGTAAGCAAACCCTAACATACTTTCTTGCTAAATATCATATTCATGCTATTTATATTTCATTCTTACTATATATTGTCTTGTTATTATGTTCATGATATATAAAAATTGGTAAAACAAGTTATGATATATATATGTTAACTTATGATCTTTAAACAAGTAAACTAGTGACTTTTATGGAGAACCACGACCAAAATAGTATAACTATGATATTTGAAACTTACTTACTGTTAAAGAGGACTTAACAAGGAAAACATAGCAATTTGAATCACCCAAAACGAGTACCCGAGTCAAAAGTTATGACCATTTGAAGTTAGCAAAACCAAAACGCCGAAACTGCCTATACCCTACTGTTTTGGATTTTGACTTTTTGAAAGTGGTACTTCTGCTCCGATTCATCAAAAAGTTAAAACACGAAAGTTGTCCGGAACGACGTTTTCGTTCAAGAATAAAGAAGCTCGAGCCCTGAAAACGCTTTCCGAGTGATAATTTTCTTCAAATTCTTAACAGCCCATTTTTAGACCAAAGTTACTATATAAATTGTTATTGGTTAAAAAGACCAAGAGGTCTAATGACCTAAAGCCAAGACCACAACCATGGCTAAAGCCAAGGTTGAGTCTCAAGACCATGGAAAAATGACCAAGGTCACGGCGAAGCCATGACTAATGACCATATAAACTTACTTAGGCGAAAACATGAACTAAAGAATTGGCAATAACTTAAACATACAATTTGGATCTACTTCATCTAAAGAACCATGAGATCTTACGAGTAATTATCATACAATACTTAAGAACCTTACCCTAATAACAATCTTCATGTAAAAGTAAACTTTCCTAAGTTTATTCAAATATTGGACATGTAACTTTTCGGATCAAAACTTATATATTTGTTATCAAATACTACAATAGTAGGGAGCCTCATGTGAGGAGTTCATTAAGTAGGCCGTCGAGATGAGTTGTGGATTTACGAATTAAAGTGTCCTGGCTCCTCGAACGTTTACTCCATGACTTCTGAATTATGTCAGCCCGAACAGTAGTAAGAGATATACAACCTATACATGTTTCATAAACCATTTATATTCAAAGACTTACACTATATACTAAGTACTACATCATGAACATAATGCAAGACATATATAGGCAATTCTTCGTATTCTTAGACGTTACTCCAAACCTAAGTCGCGACGTTCTATTATAGGCTGTTCTTAGAGACTTTCGAGATTCGACTATCACTTTCATTTCTCATTGCTTAAGCTTAAGGTGAGTCATAGCCCCTACTCTTTTCATACTTGTTTTAGCTCTTTGGGGGAGACACATGCTCAACTACTTGCTTACTTGTACAAATACTCAAAATGTTTATACTTGACTGTGTTATACTTGATTGCATACATATATGACTGTGTTATACTTAATTGCGTTATTCTATTTAGTGACTAGTAGTTGTTTTTGGGAATTGGCTCCCAGTTGTCTTTGGGAATTGGCTCCCAGTTGTCTTCGGGAATTGGCTCCCAAGTGAGGTCTTCGGAGATGAAGTAGAGACTCACTTCTAGTTGCTTAATTGTTTTGATGAACTATTACATGTCTTATTCATTCTATATATTTAGCAGTGGGTTGTGAACACATAGGTTGCAAGTCTCTTATGGCGGGACTTGCAACTGAGTGGATTCACGATGCCTTTGCTGTGCAAACATTCTTTTAAGGCTTTTCAACTGTTTTAAGACAAACTCTATGAACTCACAAACCATTGTGTTGACACTTTAGCATGTTTGTCTCAGGTCTATAAGGTGATAGCTGTTGCATGGAGCATAGAGTCGCTTGGCATGTTTTGAAGACTTACGCTTTTATCTTTACCATTCGATATGTTTTAAAACTCTTATGTATTGTATTATGGAACTCAAGTTTGTAACTCGGAATTTATTAATCAAATGGTAACTTTTCAAAACGTCTCATTTTAAGTTCCTTTTCTATACCTTGTACTTTGTATTATGAAGTAGCACCCCATTGACACAGTCTTCCGCTGCGATATTTTGGGGGTGTTACAGCTTATGTTCTAACTGTTGTAGATTTTGTCGATATTAATCGGATTAAAACGTAACTAAAAACAATTTTAACGAGTTTTCATAAAAATAAGCGTGTATTGGTAGTTGTTGTAGACCCCAAGAGTTGTTTGATTTTGTTTCACATTAGTATAACCTGTATTAGTTTTCAGAAGGGTGAATGGTAATTAATAAAATTAATTGGTTGTGTTTATTAAGATTAATTTATTTAGTTAATGTGTAATATATATTTTCGGTTACTAAAATGTCGGACTAACCTGATCTATAATATTTGGACATAATAATAATTGCTACGTTTCAGTTAAATAAACTTAATAAAATTGAATGTATTTGAAACCCTAAACCTAATGACATTTAATACGTATTTGTAACCCTAATTCATCATTAAATGACTTTAACGATATCGTCAAACCCTGAGTTGACAAATGTAGAAACTTACTAAATATGTTATGAACCCTAATCCGTGTAGATTCGTTGAAGAAAACGTAACATCCATTGATTCGTTTGAATCTGTTTAATTGCACTAAGGTACGGATATTCAGTCTTACTTTTAAAGATTCTTTTATTTGCATTTCATATTAGTATGGATATTGAGTCTTACTTTAAGACATTATTTCATTTGCATTTCGTATTGGTACGAATATTCAGTCTTACTTTTAGACATTATTTCGTTTGCATTTCGTATTGGTACGTATATTCTGGATACTCATTCATATTTACATCGTTATCGGTTGGTTCGTTTGTTTGATATTTCTCATGATTCGTATTCTATGACCTTGATTCATTTACTATGATTTGGACCTTTGTTTATGCTCCGTTTGTTATAACCCATTTAATTTGAACCATTGATATGATCATTTTCTTATGATCCATCTGATATGATCCCATTGTTATGACCCCTTATTTTGATCCATTAGAATTGACACATTGCTCAAGGTACTATCCCTAGCCATGGAGGTAACATGGCCATGTCATTGAGGCACCAATGGCATGACACTTACTGTGGAGGTATGATTGATCCACGGCGTTTCCCTTATCTGTATCTGTGGCCATTATCTGAGTATGTATGCTAGCCTTGAGCTAGGGTATGTGCTAATCTATTTTGTAGGGGAGCGTATGGATGCATCCTAGGCATAATGTTCTGTTTTAAAATGATTAGTGATTGGTTGTGCGTGTCATGCACCCCATTTCACTTCTGGGAGCCAGCTACTCCATTTGGTATTTGAGAGGTCTCCCCTCCTTGTACAACTTATAAATTGACGGTATAATGAAATGTGAAATGAAATGTTTGATTGATTGTTTTGGTACTTGAGAAAAATTTCCGTTACTATCCCTTTTACCATATCTGGACTATTCTTTGACCCTTCATATTCTTTATGACATTGTTTCTCAGCAAGTTCACTTTGGATTGTTTATTTATTCGTTTATGTTCAGTTATCTTTCATATGTTTATATCTGTTCATTGAGCGTTAGCTCAGCTGCATTTTCTTTTCCTTGCCGCATGTATCAAGCTGGAGGCTGGGATTGAGTGATGAGATTAGGAGCTTTTTAGTGGACCAACCCTACCTTAGTATTCATGGATTTTATTTTAGATCTTTGTTTTTATTATTTTAGAAGTTGGCTTTGACCGTAATTGTTTTATTAGTCCTTTTGGTCTCAAGACTTGTAAATTATTTCGCTAAGTCTTCCGCTTGCGCTTTATGTTCTGAAATGACACCATAATGTTACACTTTAGACCCTTGTCGGGTTGGGGTGTTACACATTACATCTAAGCAAACACAAAGAAAACCTAGCCTAACATGTTAAAGTAAAGACAAGCATAAGATAGAATCAAACAACACATAGACATATTGAATGATTATTGGAAGACTTATCTTTATTAGAACATGGATGATAAAAGGGTGAAAAACCCTGTAAAATTCGACCTAGGGTTTCTCCACAAGTTCTCCCAAAAGTCTCTCTAAAATTATCCTCTCTAATACATGAAAGTTAGAAAACTATATATAGATTTTGGGGTCTGACGACATCACGTGTTGATTCTGACACCGTCTACTCGCCGCCAAAGAAACCCTCGTATTGCCTAGATCCAGATCAGACGCCGTCATGTGTTAATTCAGTCTTGGCCGTCACGTGTAATTTTCTCTTAACGGCCTTGGTGACGCCGTCATGTGTTAAATCCCAAAAACATTCTGGCGCGTCTCATTATACTTTTTATCCACCTCTTTGCCATAACGTGACGCCATCACATGCATTACGTGAAGCCGTCAGGTACTATTTCTAGCTTGATTTGGAGACTTTTCCGTTTTCTTCACTTTTCGCTCCAAAAACGTCCAAAATGCTTCATTTTCCAGATTTCTTCTCCAAAGTACCTAAAATGACAAAAGGTTCAATTTAGGGCAATATTTGATCAAATAATCTCGACTTAGGGCTTAAATGACCCCCTAAAACGGTACACTTTTCATCTCATCAGTTATTGTGCTTGTTGCATTTATAACCACAACCACTTTCAAAAGATGAAGAATGATCTTGACTACATCATTTCCATCCTCTTGTCATCTGGGTTTCTACAACACTTACCCAAAAACTCATCTCCACCACGCTGTCGCAAGTTCTAGAGAAGCATGCATGATTACTAATAAAACTGGATTTAACATGAGATATCCTAGGAGATTAGACTAGGATTATGCTTGTAAACTCTTGTTGTAATTGTCATACGAATGACATTACTCTTGTCTTTTAATGAATGATCTAGTTTCTGCATGAATTATTGAACTATTGATCCAGATCCTCCTTCTACCGGCAGTCCCTTATCAAGGTGGCGGTCCCAAACTTTAAAGGACCGTCGACCCATTTATGGGACCATCCGCGGTATATGTTTCTCCTGCCTTATCTTATATGCAGGATTTCTATGTTTGCTTGCATGTTTCCTCTAACATTTTGCAGCTAAATTCCATCGATCGATTCCCGAGTGTCCTCATCAAAGGGGAGCACTAAGCTAGGGGGAGTCATCATGATGCCGTGGACTTCTTTGTTTCTACGAAGCCTTTTTGATTCTACAAAAAGGGGGAGAACAAAACGAGACTCGTTTTAAAACTCATTAATGACTAGTTTTATCTAAAATGAGGTTATATTTTGTAATCATCAAAAAGGGGGAGATTATTAATACAAATAATGTCAAAAACGTCATTTGCATTAATCGGTCTCTCCTAGTTTTGATAATCATATAATACGAACACACGTTACGTAAAACTACGACTAATAAGTTTTTAATCGAGGAAACTCGTTTTCGTCATCAACATCACTCAAGGTATGTACAAACTTCTACCAACTTGTGTATGTGATCAAAGGATTTAAAACTTTACATTTTCATGTCACAAAACATTTTTACAAAAGTATTTTTGTATAATTTAAAGAAATGTTTTATTAAGAAAATGTTTTCAAAATTCAAATCCATAACAGCCATATTTCCCGCTCAAAACTGACAAGAATTTTTCACCAGATAAATTTTCACCACGTCAGGACAAAATTGGGAGCGTATGTTGGGACAGTCCCTTAAATAGGCCAGCGGTCCCTTAGCGATAAAGGACCATCTGGTATCTACGGGACCGTTACATCTTTCCTGGTGTCTATAAATACAGAACTGTTCTCTTTCAGAAATCTCCACCTCTTATGCACTAAAACTTTCTGTATTCCTAAATCCTTTCCAAAACATATTCTTTGATAACATTATCGGGTTCTAGTTGTTTACAATTGATCACACTCATCATTTTTTTAAAGTGCAAGAGAAGAACATTCGTTGTAATCAAGAGAAGAAGTGTTGAAAAAGAGTTTTGCTCATCTCATCACATTGTTGCGGACCTATCATCATTTACATTCATTGTTTCGTGTATGTAATAGGACTTGAGTGCAAGTCATATATTGTGTATTGTGTTGTATCGTGCCATCGTGTTGGTACGAGGTGTGAAGCCACGTGGGCTTTGATAAATTGGTTCTAGCTAGGATTAAGACTCGACATTCTGCTTAGAGCTGTTAAACTTTGTGTAAGCTTGTGTTTGTGAAACTCTCGAGTGTTTGTGAAACTCTCGAGTGTGAGACTCGAGGAGTGGAGTAGGGATGAAAGAGTGAGCTTCGTGGCCGAACCACTATAAATCTCCGTGTGCCAGTTTGATCTTTCCATTACTTACTTTTACTTATTTGCTTGTTATTGCTTATATCTATTGTTGTATTGATTTCATGTAAACGTCGAATCGAATCATTTCACAATCGTAATTTGTAAAGTAAATTTTCTAAAAACATAAATAATAACGGTGAAACTATTTAACCCCCCCCCCCCCTTCTAGTTTCTACATATTAACACTAACTTCCACATACTGTACCAATCAACCCACTAAAATGAGAATTCTGCCCAGATCCAAAAGATCAAAAGGTACTACTAATAATAGATACACTTTATCCTTCAGCTACTACCAGAAAAAGTGAATACAAGTGAAAATCAAAATGACAAGAGAAACATCCTCGTCATAATCAATCCAGTAGCAGCAGGATAGAGAACAAAACCCTAATCGTTTGGATGTCATGTAATCAGATCGACCAAGCAGCCAACAGAACGACCAATAGCCGAAACATCTAAAATCATTACCATCTCCATTACAACAGTAATAGTAGAAACATGTATAACCAGTTGCATGACAGCGATGAGCAAATAACATAAAAACTATGATATGATTCATATCCACATCATCAGTTACAAGTAAATTCGATTCAACATGAAACTAATGAGTGAAGAACCTGCAAAGACAAAACAAGAGTTTTACAAACCCTAACATTCAACACCTCGAACAATACCACCAATCTCTTCGTATATCAAACCAATAATATGAGTCGATCACAAAGAATGGTTGTCATTCTTAGATAGGTGTCTTGTAAGTGTCCTAAGGGACTGGGGGCGAGGGAAATCACCCTCGTCATTTTATACTTCAACGTTTTTTTTGGATAATGAATTTTGCCAGGGTGTATTAACCCTTTTACCCAAAAAAGTGTCTAAACAAGTATTAGTATTAATCTAGTTAAGGTTTTGAAATAAAAACCTCAAGATTATTAAGTTTTCTTGCTCAAAAATTATCAAATCTTTCAAGTAAGTGTATGAAACTCATTTTTATAATTTTACCAAGCTTTTATAATACTCATATGATTTATATACAAGATCTACATGCATATGTTATTTATACCACTCCATTTTATACATATCTAACTTTTGAGCCATAGAAATAGTTTATAGTTAGATCCTTGCTAGATCCACTTGATTTTTGATGTTTAGGAACCCATGACACCCTAAGAAGGTGTATGGTAGGAATAAATTAGTTTGGTGGTGATTGAAAGTGATTTGGTTGAAGTTGAAACAAGTTTGAAACTAGGAAAATGATTTTTGAAACTATATAAATACCTACTGTCCTTATTTTGAAAACGTGGGAAACTCAGTAACTCAGGGGATATTTTCAACCAAAGATTTAGAAAATATTTTCAAAAACGAAACTTTTGGCGAAAGAACGGATTAAAACGAGCTTATAACGAAGGAGATATGATTTTTGTAAATTTAACGACGAAAACTATTTTCTGAAAAACTGCATGCTGTTTGACAGTTTTCGACGGGCAAATAGAGGCGTTAAACGTAACCTAGAGGAGCCGAGCTATCGAAAATATATTAGTATATACTAAAACGAATCCGTGGATATAAAGAACGAGTAAAATGAGCTTAAAACGACCAAGTTATACACGTTTTAAAGTCGTCAAAACTATATATATATATAGTCACTACTAGAAAATAATATAACTACGTACTAAATAATATATTTTCTAGATTTCTTATTCAAGGAGTTTATTTTTAATTAACGAACTACGTACGACTCAAGGTTTATTACGCGACTACTAGATATTATTTTAAGGTTTTCAATACGAGGAATATAACACTAACATTTTTATACGATATACTACGACAAGTTATATACTTCTATATTTGGACTTATTTTCATAAGTATGGAAACTATTTTACTTTGACCATAACTAGTATTTCCAAGTTACGAGTGGTATAGGGATCATGTGCATGTGCATTCATTACATCATGTCATGATCTAAAGAAGATCGTTATTACTCATATTAGGTTGCGGTTAGAGATCGAACCTCATTTCTGTGTATCCACTTTTGTCGTCATAGCTATCACAGCAGGTGAGTCATAGCCCCTACTATTTTAACTTGTTTTATAACGGTTTTGGGGGAGAATACATGCTCGTTTCCATCTAAATGTATACTTGATTTAATTGGTTTTTGCTACATGCTTAGTCAAACATTTACTTGTTCCATTTATGAATTTCTTACTCATTCGAATGTAGTGTATATTCATTTGCATCACACTTAATCTTTTATCTTCGGACCCAAGTCTTTTCCATTACGATGCACACTTAACCAAATGAACCAGCTTCACCACTATGTACATACATATCCGAATGTACGGGTCACTTAACCGAATGAACGGGTCACATATCTGAATGTACGGGTCACTTGACTGAATGAACGGGTCACATATCCGAATGTACGGGTAACATAACCAAATGAATTGGTCACGTAACCAAATGTATTGGTCAAACTACACTTATCTTTGATTATTGGTCCACATATTACTTTTGTTTCCGTAGACTATAACATATTTGGCAGTGGGTTGTGAATACACAGGTTACAAGTCTCTTATGGCGGGACTTGGAACTGAGTGGATTTACGATGCCTTTGCTGGGCGATCTTTTCTCTATAGGCATTATTTGTTAAACAAACTCTATGAACTCACCAACCTCGTGTTGACACTTTAGCATGTATTTTCAGGTTTTAACCAATGGCACGCTACTGGAGGTTTTGGCAGGGCATGGCATGGTCATAGAAGACTCTGATTATTTATATGGGGACCGTTTTAAACTATTTAAGGGCCTACTTCCGCACTACTTTTAACGATGTAAATTCAACATTTTTAATTTAACGATTTTATTCTAAATGATTAAAGTGAAAACCATTTTTGTACTTGTGTTGTGATATCGATTGAGTTACACCCCAGCTACATGTATGCTTCCGCTGGACCCGATTCTGGGGTTGTGACAGATTGGCATCAGAGCTTTGGCTATAGCGAACTAAGTGTTTTTTTTTTAAACCTAGACTATAGCTACTTTCAAGAAAACTTAACCCTATGATCGTCACGTGCCTGCCTGCCAGGATGATGCCTCACTTGTGGTTTGTTGCTGACATATGTGATGAGATTTGTATCTCATTATCTGATATATTATATTCACTTGTTATAGTTGATTACTATAATTGTCTTTCATATAAGCATGCTCATGTATTGTATATGTCACAGCGTTATGTTTTTCCTTACATAGTTTCATCATTCGACCTCGAGTTTGGTCACCTGCCTTAGTCTTTCTGAACGTCTTGGTATTTGTGAAGGACATAGTCTTAGTATAACTGAACTGAGTATTTCAAAATTCATGGAACCTCGGTGGAATATAGACTAGTCACCTATATTCAACTCGGGATAGTGGGACATAGGCTGACTACCTATGTCTGACTCAGAGATGAATTTTGCAACACTGAGAATGGTTATAATAAAATTTTGTCTAGATTTAATTCTCTACCCAATTTCCAAATGTTTCATTTTACATCTCAGTATTCACTTTCATCACAATCTCATTATGTCGCAGCTGTCACAGTCTTTTTCCTTCTCACCATCATTATCATTTCTTTTCCCCATGAAATATATATAAGGAATTAGGTGACACTCTATAGATTCCTATGTCACTCATCACTCATTACTCCCAATATTGATAAGTGGATATTATCAATGACCTCCCTAGGAAATACTTTCCATACCATATATAAAGAGGATCCCTAGGTACATTATGACCATTTAAAACTCAACAGAAATCTCAGGATATCACAAAACCACTCGAACCATGTCAACTCGTCATATCGCAACATCAACCTTTCATTCTATGATAATCCACTCTCGAACATCTACTACTAGGAAACGTCTTAATTATGTCTCACCCTTCTTTTCTCGTTTTGAAGAGCTATGCCGCCAAGGAAAGTTAAAGCTACTCCAACTATGACACCTATTGCTATTCGGAAATTGGTTAAGGATAGTATCGCCGAAGCTCTAGAGATCGAGAGAGCTGAGGTAGCTGCAAGGGCTGCTGAGGCCGCTTTACAGGCAGGGACAGATGGACAATCCGATAATAAGCGCGAATGTACTTGGAAGAATTTTAAGGTTAGTGATCCCATCAAGTTTAAGGGCACTGAAGGAGCGGTTGCTTTGATTCGCTGGTTCGAAAAGACTGAGAATGTGTTCCTCATGTGCAACTGTCCTGATGTCAGCAAGGTAAAATTCGCTACTGGTATGCTTTTGGATGAAGCTATGTCATGGTGGAACTCTTATGCTCAACCGATGGGTATGGAAAATGCCTACAAGCTCACCTGGGAGCAATTCAAGAAATTGATGACTGATAAGTTTCGCCCTTGTACTGAGGTGCAGAAGTTGGAAACAGAGTTTTATAAGCTAGTGACAGCAGGTAATGATATCGAGGCATATATCCGAAGGTTTCAGGAGTTGGCTGTGCTATGTCCAACTATGGTTCCAGATAACGAAAAGCTGCTAGAAAATTTCATCGGTGGACTACCGTGCAACATCAGTGGGAACGTAATTGCTTCTAAATCAGACACGCTGGAGGAAGCTATCAGAATGTCTCAAAAGCTTATGGCTCAAGTAATGAAGCAAGAAACTACTGTCAACAACAACAACGAAAACAAGAGGAAAAGGGATGACAACCAAGGAGACGATCAAGTATGGCAGCCAAACAAACAACATGAAGTGGTTAGGGCCTACGTTGCGGAGCCAAGTGAAAAGAAAGGATATGCAGGTACTTTACCTAAGTGCAACAAGTGTCAGTTTCATCACAAAGGACCTTGCCCCACTCAATGTGGAAACTGTCAAAAGGTCGGACACAAAGCCAAAGATTGCAAGACTCCCACCCTCGTAATGCATCAGAAAGTCACGGTAACCTGCCATGAGTGTGGAGTAATTGGACACTTCAAGAGTGAATGCCCAGAGTTGAGGAACCAGAATGGAGGAAGAGTTCGTTGAAATGCAAAGCTCGTCAGGAAAACAACAACAATGTCAATGTTAAAAAGAGAACTCCTACCTTGTATATAAATTAAGCCTAAACTCTCTAGTGTTGTGTTTCTTTTGTGTTTAATTCTATGTTCTATCGTATAAGTTTCATGTACTATTAACGAATTCCGATATAATGAATATTCTATCTTTTATCACCGCAAACTCCTAACGATTTCATTAAGATTCCTTTGGAACTACACCACCTATCATCGGCAGACCAATGGTCAGGATTAGAGAACGATTCAAATATAGGGAGATATGCTCAGAGCATGAGTGGTTGACTCTAGAAATGGTTGGGTTAACCATTTGCCATAAATCAGATTCCTTTATAACCATAGTTACCACACGAGCTTAAAGACTACACCATTTGAAGCACTCTATGGTCGAAGTGCCAACATCCAAGGACGGATCGAAATTTAGAAAAGCCCAACTCATTAGTCCAGTAAGCATTCATGAAATAACCAGGAATTTCCTACAAATCAAGAATCAGTTACAAGTTCGATAAGTTCCTAAACCTTGTAAGAGAACCAATAGAAATCATGGACTGCTAGGTCGAACAGTAGAAGCAAAGTCAAATTCTTATCGTGAAAGCTCGCTAGAATTCTCAAATACTATCATCTTTTCACCAATACTACTCTAGAGACCAACACAAACTGAACTTCGGGACGAAGTTCCTGTTAGAGGGGAAGACTGTCACAACTCGTAATTTCAGGTCATTTTCCAAACTTCAACAATTTACTATTCATCAGTTACTATTCACCGATTACTATTCATCATTGTACTATTCATCGTTTTTGAGGTCAATTTGATATTCTGAGAAGCGTTCAGAAATTTTACTATTCACTTAACACTATTTATTCCCGAGAGAAAACCACTATTCATGTGCATTACTCATGTCATCGTAAATTTAGTTTACGAGTATTCAAATTCGCGTAACCGTATTGGTTCAGGTGCAAATTCATACATTATCAAAAGGGACATTTCATACGGACTAGAAATAGTCTGCATATCATCATAATAACATTTGCATACTATTCCACTCGTAGGATATTTAAATTAATACTTTTAATATATTTGACTCTTTACGTATGTTTATTTTTAAATAAACGTTAACACGCGACCAATAATGTGACTAACACGTCCGACACTCCCGACTATGATCCTAATATATTTTTATACTCATAATAATAATATAAAAATTATATTATTAATTTACCCGGTATTTTGGAAATTTATTTAATTTATATCGTACGCCTTATTTAATTACGACGGTTTTTCGTAGAAACTAAACGATAATCACCCAAACACTCAATACTTGTACCCAACATATTTTTATAATTTTTATGACTTTAATATATTTCATTTGGTTCCGTTAAAATTTATTTCTAGCTAACTCAATACCCAAAATAATTTATATACTACAAATTACAAACTAATAACAAGATATTATTAGACAAGAAATTAATGCACCATGCTCATCTCCCCTTTTTCCCTAAATTTCTACCGAACCAACCCACCCCAACACCATTTTCAAACTTGTTGCATTATTTGACTTGATTAGGTACTTGCAATTATATATTTTCTATATATAAAATTTACTATATTTCATAAACTAGCTAAATTTCACACATACATTCATTTCAACTACAAAAACTCATCCAAGTATTCTCTCTTGCTCCATTGATCGGCCACAAGAAGAACACCAAGAAGAATCCATAGTTTTTCAAGAATCAAGTGTCTAAACAAGTATTAGTATTAATCTAGTTAAGGTTTTGAAATAAAAACCTCAAGATTATTAAGTTTTCTTGCTCAAAAATTATCAAATCTTTCAAGTAAGTGTATGAAACTCATTTTTATAATTTTACCAAGCTTTTATAATACTCATATGATTTATATACAAGATCTACATGCATATGTTATTTATACCACTCCATTTTATACATATCTAACTTTTGAGCCATAGAAATAGTTTATAGTTAGATCCTTGCTAGATCCACTTGATTTTTGATGTTTAGGAACCCATGACACCCTAAGAAGGTGTATGGTAGGAATAAATTAGTTTGGTGGTGATTGAAAGTGATTTGGTTGAAGTTGAAACAAGTTTGAAACTAGGAAAATGATTTTTGAAACTATATAAATACCTACTGTCCTTATTTAGAAAACGTGGGAAACTCAGTAACTCAGGGGATATTTTCAACCAAAGATTTAGAAAATATTTTCAAAAACGAAACTTTTGGCGAAAGAACGGATTAAAACGAGCTTATAACGAAGGAGATATGATTTTTGTAAATTTAACGACGAAAACTATTTTCTGAAAAACTGCATGCTGTTTGACAGTTTTCGACGGGCAAATAGAGGCGTTAAACGTAACCTTGAGGAGCCGAGCTATCGAAAATATATTAGTATATACTAAAACGAATCCGTGGATATAAAGAACGAGTAAAATGAGCTTAAAACGACCAAGTTATACACGTTTTAAAGTCGTCAAAACTATATATATATATATAGTCACTACTAGAAAATAATATAACTACGTACTAAATAATATATTTTCTAGATTTCTTATTCAAGGAGTTTATTTTTAATTAACGAACTACGTACGACTCAAGGTTTATTACGCGACTACTAGACATTATTTTAAGGTTTTCAATACGAGGAATATAACACTAACATTTTTATACGATATACTACGACAAGTTATATACTTCTATATTTGGACTTATTTTCATAAGTATGGAAACTATTTTACTTTGACCATAACTAGTATTTCCAAGTTACGAGTGGTATAGGTATCATGTGCATGTGCATTCATTACATCATGTCATGATCTAAAGAAGATCGTTATTACTCATATTAGGTTGCGGTTAGAGATCGAACCTCATTTCTGTGTATCCACTTTTGTCGTCGTAGCTATCGCAGCAGGTGAGTCATAGCCCCTACTATTTTAACTTGTTTTATAACGGTTTTGGGGGAGAATACATGCTCGTTTCCATCTAAATGTATACTTGATTTAATTGGTTTTTGCTACATGCTTAGTCAAACATTTACTTGTTCCATTTATGAATTTCTTACTCATTCGAAAGTAGTGTATATTCATTTGCATCACACTTAATCTTTTATCTTCGGACCCAAGTCTTTTCCATTACGATGCACACTTAACCAAATGAACCAGCTTCACCACTATGTACATACATATCCGAATGTACGGGTCACTTAACCGAATGAACGGGTCACATATCCGAATGTACGGGTCACTTGACTGAATGAACGGGTCACATATCCGAATGTACGGGTAACATAACCAAATGAATTGGTCACGTAACCAAATGTATTGGTCAAACTACACTTATCTTTGATTATTGGTCCACATATTACTTTTGTTTCCGTAGACTATAACATATTTGGCAGTGGGTTGTGAATATACAGGTTACAAGTCTCTTATGGCGGGACTTGGAACTGAGTGGATTTACGATGCCTTTGCTGGGCGATCTTTTCTCTATAGGCATTATTTGTTAAACAAACTCTATGAACTCACCAACCTCGTGTTGACACTTTAGCATGTATTTTCAGGTTTTAACCAATGGCACGCTACTGGAGGTTTTGGCAGGGCATGGCATGGTCATAGAAGACTCTGATTATTTATATGGGGACCGTTTTAAACTATTTAAGGGCCTACTTCCGCACTACTTTTAACGATGTAAATTCAACATTTTTAATTTAACGATTTTATTCTAAATGATTAAAGTGAAAACCATTTTTGTACTTGTGTTGTGATATCTATTGAGTTACACCCCAGCTACATGTATGCTTCCGCTGGACCCGATTCTGGGGTTGTGACAGGTAGAGACTGTAACAATTCGCAAATTCAGGTTAACTTTTATTCTCGAAAATTTCACTACTCACTTTTTACTATTCACTTTTACTATTCATATCCAAAATTTTTATTTCATATTCTCGTAAGTTAAACTATTTTAATGATAATCCGAGAATTTCACACTCGTCGGATCATTTCTTCAAAAATCACAAAGCCGTGTCCGAGATTTACTTTTAGGTTTAAACGTCATTCTAGCATCCCGATATGTCCATAAAACATTATAAACAATAGAAATATGATTTTCTCTCATTTTAGGACAATTCCAAAAGTTTTGGAATTTTACGTTTTTCAGTTCAGCGTTTTACGCGAATTACGCGTTTTAGACCCGTGTTTCTAGTTTTTAGCAGGGTTTTAGCACCCAATAGAACCTACCACTCATTTTATATTTTATTATGGAGTATATTGACATGTTTAACCATATTTATAAGTTTCATATTTTTAGGATACCCGGTTTTACGTTTCGTGGCTTAATAACTTACGGTTAGCAATTTACGGGTCCAAAACTAGTCACATAAGTAGAATAATATCATCAAAAGTCCACACCTTGTTCTCCAAGTTCATGAACCGCCATTTGGGGGGGGGGGCATTCACACTTGTGGCATCATCTCATGACTTTAGCCATTAGATCATACTTATTTACAACTTTGTCTCCAAGTTTAGGCACTTTCCCAACACTTTCCTAACCTCCTCATCCTAGCCTATATAAATAAATCATTCATGACTTAGAAAACTCATTCTTCTTCCTTTCTTCATCAATAAAAATGCCACACCCTTTAATCCTAGCACCATGATCCTTTGATCTTCAATATACAAGTTACACTACAAAGTTCAAGGTCTTAGTATTCTCTACCTAGTTCTTAAGTTTGTTTGGTGATTCCATGGTTGAATTATGAGCTACACAAGGTTACTAGGGCTGAAGTTAAATGGTTTTCATAAGGGTTAGATCAAGGCTAGCAAGGGTTACAAGAGTTATGGTGAAGGGTTTGCAAGCATAGGTTCAGTGTCCTAGTTCCATACTTGACTTCCTTTCTTTAGAAAGCCAAAAGTTGTAAGAAAACCTATCACACTTTCTTGCTCAATATCATTTTCATGCTTATTATGTTTCATTCATGCAATATATGGTCTTTGTATTGTGTTCATGATGTTTAAAAATGGATAAAACAAGTATTGGTATACATATGTTAACTTATGACAAGCAAACAAGCAAACTAGTGATTTTTATGGAGAACCATGACCAAAATAGTATAACTATGATATTTGACACTTACTTACTATTATAAAGGACTTCAAAAGGAAAACATAGCAATTTGAATCACCTAAAACGAGTACACGAGTCAAAAGTTATGGCCATAAGAAGTTAACGAAACCAAAACGCCGAAACTGCCTTTACCCTACTGTTTTGCATTCTGTGTTTTTGAAAGTCACCCTTCTGGTCCGATTCATCAAAAAGTTAAAACACGAAAGTTGTCCGGAACGACATTTTCGTTCAGGACTAAGAAGCTCGAGCCCTGAAAACGCTTTCTGAGTGATAATTTTATTCAAATTCTTAACAGCCCATTTTTAGACCAAAGTTACTATATAATGATTATATTTAGATGAGACCAAGAGGTCTAATGACCTAAAGCCGAGACCAAAACCATGGATAAAGCCAAGGTTGAGTCTCAAGACCATGGTAACAATGACCAAGGTCACGGCAAAGCCACGGCTAAAGACCATATAACTATTAAAGATCAAAACTTATATATATGTTATCAAATACTACAATAGTAGTGAGCCTCATGTGAGGAGTTCATTAAGTAAGCCGTCGAGATGAGTTGTGGATTTACGAATCAAAGTGTCCTGGCTCCTCGAACGTTTACTCCATGACTTCTGAATTATGTCGGCCCGAACGGTAGTAAGAGATATACAACCTATACATGTTTCATAAACGATTTATATTCAAAGACTTATACTATATACTATTTTTTTTTGGTAAAGGGGAATAATCCTGTACCCCGGTAAAATACATTAACCAAAAAAACGTTGAAGTACAATGGATGAGGGTGACGTCCCTCATCTAAGTCCCTTAGGACACTTACAGACTCTCATATAAGAATGACACACCATTCTTATAACTTACAAAATGAACCCACCAATAATGACAAAAATAAATAAACCATTACAATACTACTCAAGAAAATTATTTGAGCCTTCTAAATGACAATAGCGGTCCATCTACTTCCATGAAGAAATCTCCAACTTGCCCAATCAAATCCATTTGCTACTTCTATTAGTAATATGCACGAAGCATAATCTAATAAGCTGATAAGAGTGCAAAACCTAGCAAATCAAATTTGACAACATAAACAAGGGTATAAACGACCCAACTTCCAACATATGGCATCTTGGACTTGTAAACTTCCAAACACAGCTGCAATCCATCACCCATAAGCATGCAACACAAACCAGCTGAAAAGAAGCATAACATCCAAGAATATAGACCATGGCACGATCCTGTTAACCATAAGTTGCAATATGCATACCATGAATGAAACCAAGTATAACACAATCTGCCATACAAACAGTAGGGTGATTGAAACCCTAACTTGCATAGAGTTGGAACAGCAAAACACAAGAAGAACAAGTGTAAATCTGACCAACATAACACCCAGAGTGCTCCGAAGCCGAATCATGTAATAATCAAACACCATAGCCAACCATCAGCAAAAGCACCCACTTCTAATCCCCATCGTAAACCAGACCAAACACCACAAATAAAACTCATAATCAACAGGTCTTCATGGCATACGAACTAAAAACAAACAATAGATTGACACCACAAAAACTTCCAGCAAAAACGAACCAAAGACCCAAGTAGAATCAGCAAACATGTCCATGATGGTTCGAATAGCACTTGACAAATCATCACAAAACAACGACCACATGCTACATAGAAGAATTCAATAACCAGGTCGTAGCATAGGGTTTTCAAAACCCTAACGTCCAATAATACATCCACTCTCCCATAACCACGACCATAACCACAAACATCCTAATGGAACTTACACATGAACAACCCAAGTACGTACCAGTAGATAACATCCAGCATAAAGCACCAAACAAGGAGAATGTAAAAACCACAAGGTTTTATAATCGTTCAGCAGAAACCAATCAATCCAAACCCCAACATGATCAAGAGATAGAGCAATAACGCACAGGCCTCTAATCGACATTAAATATGCAAAGTAAGGGTCGGTTAGAGGAAAAACCCATAAAAGAGACAATCGAAACCCTAACATAAAAATAACAACCGATTAGAAACTAAGTCGGTTAGGATTAAAGATCATATCCCTAAACGATTTCCCAAAAAGAAAAACGAACTAGGGATTTAGGGTTTGTAGATAATCATAAATTCGAAACCCTAAT
The DNA here is from genome assembly GCA_030686995.1 of Artemisia argyi. NCBI lineage: Eukaryota > Viridiplantae > Streptophyta > Magnoliopsida > Asterales > Asteraceae > Artemisia > Artemisia argyi. The sequence goes on from CM060701.1 coordinate 102,946,859, forward strand.
AAAAAACGATTCAAAAGAACCAGATTTAGGATCGACTTATACTATATACTAAGTACTACATCATGAACATTATGCAAGACATATATTGGCAATTCTTCATATTCTTTTTTTTGGGTAAAGGGGAATAATCCTGTACCCCGGTAAATCACATTAACCAAAAATCATTTAAGTACAATGGATATGGGTGAAATCCCATATCTAAGCCCGTTACATAGGCATAAACATTTCTTTGAAACAAGAAAAAAAACCACTACCACATAAACAAAACATGACTACAATAAGACCAACTACTACCTAGTCCGACCTTGGAGCTTGAAATCATCATAATAGGCAGCCAAGTGTCTTGGTATCTCGTGTAGCTGATCCGTAAAGTCATCATACTCGTAGTACTCTTCCTGGTCCTGTCCACCACCCGTTGATGATAATGTACCCTTGGGCATATCAAATAAATTCATAGACTCATCATACGGATTCAGAACCTCATCCACCTCACTGTCAGAATCAATTACATCACCAACCTTAGAGAAAGGGTTACTTCTTTTAGTAGTAGAGTTAACAAGGGATAAGGATGAACTAGACGGACTAGCCTCCTTACCCTTATCCAAAAGTAAACTTCCAGGCGGCTCATGTAACGAAATATCATTAATGGAGGAGACAAAATTAGTATCCGCCATTACACAACCATTATTACCATCCTTAGGCACATCATCCTTAGGAATATCAATCACTTTATCATTCTCCATACGTTGATCAATATAACTCTTCAATTCAGCCATGTTGATGTCATCTTTGAAGTACTTTCCATCAGTTTTAGAGCTGTTGGAAACATCATTAGGCACCTTTGGAGTAGGATGTGGCTGTTCAGTGTCATTAGGCTTATCACAAACCAACTCCAATCCCTCCATAGAGAAAAGAGGGGAATTATCCTTCGGTATAGACGTAGTAGCCTGGATGTTGTTACTAGGCTTGGAAACGGGACGATATATCAATTTAGGCTTACCCGACACCCTCACCTTTTTAACACCCTTAGATTTACTCTTTGCAGCCCCGCCACCATCATCCACACGTAATGTACATTTAACTTCCTTCTCTTTCCTATGGCACTCCTTATCAACATGATCAAAAATTTTACATATAGAACATCGAGGCGGCTTATATTCAAACTCAATATCAATTCTAACCATACGATGCTCATTTGTCTTAGGAATAGGAACTGCCACAACAAGAGATTCCACATAATCATTATCAGCCGAAATCTCAACTAAAACACGAGCATACGAATTCATACCCCACGACTTGAGGCACATATTACTAGTGTGTTCATCATACATAATGATTCGTCCAAGTTTAGTCGCGATCAGATTCAGCCCCACCTTAGAATATGCCACCACCGGCACGTTATACATTTTAACCCAAACATGAACCTTCTTAATTTCATGTTTAATCAAATCAGAATTAGGGTTCCAAATGTGGAGAATGAGTGGAATAGACCTAATTCGCCAAGAACCATGATTAAGAACATTTTCCATACCTTCCCTACTTGAGAACTGAAACATAAAGAACCCTTGATGTATCATGACATGCATAAGCCCGAATTTCTTCCAAACGTTACGCACAAAGTTTTGGACAACAGGAAACGCAGGTCTTTGTCCAACAAAATAGCCATAAAGAGAATTATTAAATCGTGAGCAAACCGTTTCCACCTCTTCATGCGGTATTACAACATCAGCCAAAGCTAAATCAACCTTAGCATCATGATTAACAACCTTATCGACCCTCGTAATACCAGCAGCAACATGGCTATTTTCATCGATCAAAACAGAAGTAGATGTAGAGCATCCCACCTCACAACCGTCCATCTTGGACTCAATGACATTAACATCGACTTTAGCAGCTGCAAACATGAGGTTATCATCCTTAGAATCCATGTTAACAAATGCAGCTGTGTCATCATTCAAACCAATAGCAGGTTCACTAGTATTAACACAACGATATGGCAACCTAGGTTTACCATCTCTCCCCGAACCAGTACCATCAGATTTTTTAAACCGTTTAGACAACTCACTCAACACCGAACTACCATCAATCATCTTAGAAGCCCTATTCGAATTGTTGAGAAAACCTTTCTCCATCTCTCTCATAAACCCACTTCCAATCAATACTCAAAATAAGACCACGACACAAACCAGTCCCTAAGAATTAGGGTTTTGTACCACACTATCTTCCACGCAGAATTGATAAAACGTTACAGCACACAACCACAACTTGCACGCTTAATCACAAACCCTAAACCAGGGTATCGAATATGAATGGATACACAACAGCAGCAAGTAGCACCAATACACTTGTACACAATAGAAAAAAACGAAACCCTAACAAGAATCGTTAAACCTTTGAGCACTTAATCCTTAACAGAATTAAATATTGTGTAACAAGAATGAGAACGACAAAGATATATAGAACACAGAGCAAAGTCGATCAAGCAAACCCTAATGGCGGTTACACAAGAACCCTAACAATCGGAGTTGAGGTTTGGGAGTAATAATGTAACCGACTCAAAAAAGAACCCTAAAAGCGATTTAGGGTTTAAAGATAAAAACGATAAACTAGCCCTCCAAAACCAGAAGATTATGTGAAAACAGCAGCAATGAATGTAGAATTAATGAAAAACACCAACTCTAATCAAACAATCAAGGCAAATTACTGCAGAAAACACAATAAAAAATGGTTATAGGTGAAGTTCGATTAGGATTAGGGAGGGGGTAGAAAATTCTTCATATTCTTAGACGTTACTCCAAACCTAAGTTGCAACGTTCTATTATAGGCTGTTCTTAGAGACTTTCGCGATTCGACTACCACTTTCATTTCTCATTACATAAGCTTAAGGTGAGTCATAGCCCCTACTTTTTCATACTTGTTTTAACTCTTTGGGGGGGATACATGCACAACTACTTGCTTACTTGTACAAATACTCAAAACATTTATACTTGATTGTTCTATACTTGATTGTCTTATACTTGATTGCATTATACTTGATTTCATACATACATGATTGTGTTATACTTAACTGCGTTATACTTGATTGTGTTACTGCCAGTGGCTCCAGATTAAGTTGCTGGATGACCATTGAGACTGCCAGTGGCTCCAGATTAAGTTGTTGGATGACCATTGAGACTTCTGGTGGCTCCAAATTAAGTTGTTGGATGACCATTGAGGCTATTGATACATCCTAACATTTGCGAATGTTGGATACATCATAAACGTGAAGTCTTCGGAGATGAAGTGTAGACTCACGACTAATTGCTTAATTGTTTTGATGAACTTATACATGTCTTTATTATACTATATTTGTAGCAGTGGGTTGTGAACACACAGGTTACAAGTCTCTTATGGTGGGACTTGTAACTGAGTGGATTCACGATGCCTTTGCTGTGTGAACATTCTTTTAAGGCTTTTCAACTGTTTTAAGACAAACTCTATGAACTCACCAACCATTGTGTTGACACTTTAGCATGTTATCTCAGGTTAGTAAGGCGATAGCTAGTGCGTGGAACTTAGAGTCAAGCTGCATATTCTGAAGACTTACGCTTTTATCATTTACCATTCAAAACATTTTGTATACATTTATGTATCATACTTTGGAATCTCATGTTTGTAACTTTGAATTCATTAATCGAATGGTAACTTTTCAAAAAGTCTCATTTAGAGTTCGTTTTCTATAACTTGTACTTTGTATTATGAAGTAGCACCCCTGTGACACAGTCTTCCGCTGCGGTATTTTGGGGGTGTTACAGTTGTCTTACAAAGCAACTTAAAGATACGCTAGATATAAAGAATCCTTTGGTTCAGCAGTTCCGTATGGGTAGTCATAGGTTCACTTCATCTGATGATCATGATGTAAAACTTTGACTATTAGGTAGAAGATCAATATATATATATATATATATATATATATATATATATATATATATATATATATATATATATATATATATATATATATGTATGTATGTATGTATGTATATATGTATGTATGTATATGTATATATATATATATATATATATATATATATATATATATATATATATATATATATATATATATATGTGTGTGTGTGTGTGTGTGTGTATGTATGTATGTATGTATGTATATATGTATGTATGTATGTATGTATGTATATATATATATATATATATATATATATATATATATATATATATATATATATATATATGTTTCTGCTTTTTTTTCTTTATTTATTTTTTTCTTTTTACATGTATGATTATCCAAATTTGTTTTATGATTGTACTATCATTTATACAATAATGAAATTGAACATCGTTCTTCCTCAAGTAAAGAAATTGACCGTTGTCTTACAAAGCAACTTAAAGATACGCTAGATATAAAGAATCCTTTGGTTCAGCAGTTCCGTATGGGTAGTCATAGGTTCACTTCATCGGATGATCATGATGTAAAACTTTGACTATTAGGTAGAAGATCAAAGGATGGGAGAGACTATGACCTACCGACAGCCAACGAGGTCGCTGCTCTGATTGTAGGTGATTTTGATTCTGTTAGCATTAGAAGTGTTGATCATTTATGTAATCAAAAGGAGATCTCAATGATCGTCCCTTAGGGGGAGATTGTTAGCATTAAAAGTGACGATCATTATTGTATCAACGAGTCTTGTAATAATGTTGTAATAGTCTAATAGTTTAGTTAAGGGTAAACGGGCTTGGTTTAATCTAATATTGTATAAGTTTAGGTCTAGCTCATTACAAAAGCCCAAGCCCGGTCCATCTCTTTATCTTAGCTATATAAACCTCCAAATGCTCCCATTTGGAGGTGGTGCTTCTATGTGTAATTTTATGTGTTTCTCTCTCTAAATACAATACATCTTTCCTTTCTCTCACTAGAAGTATCCATCTCTATTCTCCATCTATCTCTCTCTACTAATCTCTTCTATTATCTCTATATAACTTGTGTAAGATATAAGATCAAGGGTCCTAACAAGTGGTATCATTCGCCGGAAGAAGGTGTAGTAGGTGGTTTTTGTTAAAAAATCGATTCAAAAACTTGTTGTTCATCTCGTTTTTTTTAAAACTTTTGTACTTTCGTGTTTGTTTCTTGGTTTCTATCACATCTTTGCTTACAAACTTGTGCTACAAATCATAACAAACAAAAAGTTTCAAACTTTCTTTCAAAAAATTACGATTTGAACTTTGTACTATTTTTCGAGAACTTTCAAATATTTTGAAAAGTGGTTCAAGTTTGCAACTTTCTTTAAGATTTCATCATTTTAAGGATAGTTGTACAAAAATCTTGGATTAAAAACTTGTTCTTGGATAGCTTTCTTTCAATATAAAAACTGCCAAAATTTCGAGAACAACAAAAGACACTTTTTCGAGATTTCTCTTCGTTGCTACTAAAGTGTTACCGATCGTGTACTCAGTGATTTCTCTCTTGTATAAGAAAGAAAACACTTCGACTTTTGGCATATTTTCGAAATTGTATAATTTCAAAAATTTTGAGTGATTGTATTCTCGAAATTGCAATTTTTCGAGAAAACACTAACTTTCGAGAACCTTGTGTATTTTTTCGAAAACCTTCAAACTTTCGAGAATACATAAGTTTCAAGAATACATAAGTTTCGAAAAATTCAAAAAGTTTCGAGATCACAAATTTTCGAGATCACAAACTTTCGAGAACCCACATTTTCGAAAAAAATTTCGAGATCTCAAATTTTCGTGATCACAAGTTTTTCGAGAACACATATTTTCGAAAAATTTCGAGATCAAAAAGTTTCGCAAACCCAAAGCTTTCGAGAACTGCTTTCTGACAAAGTTTCGCAATCACATGTTTGTACAAGCTTTCGAGATTTAGCTAATTTTTACGCAAAATTCAAATTTTGGTATAACGGTGAAAATTTTGGCCCAAAATTCAAAATTTTAGGCCAAAATTCAAATTTTTTCGGTAAAATTTGGCGTCAAAATTTTGAAAACTCAAATTTTTCTGGATACCTTAGGATTGCATTTTTTAGTGTTTTTCAAATTTTGAGAAAGCAAATTTTTGTATTCAATTTTTTTTGGAGGGAAAATTTGAAATCACTAAAGATCCTAAGAACAACTTTTCACTTTGACTTGAATCAATGGCCACTCACCATGACCATTTCACAAGTATTTTGTACAATGGTTTTGCCTCATTGTTCAAGGAATTAAAAATCCAACAACACAATAACAATCTGCAAGAATATGCTTCGAGTATACAGATGGGGAATCAAATGCAATATGCAGGGCAGTATGTTGGAAATCAAATGAATCAGAATGTGCTTAATCACAATGGGATTGATTGTTTCATGATTTCTCACCAGGCAACAACATCAAGCAGTGATTCTGATCTTCCTCCTACCTATGATTCCGATTCATTCCATGAGGTACCAAATTGTGGTAATAATGCTAATCAGTTTGCTTATGAGAAGCCACATTATGTGCCACCTGAACCTAATTACGATACATATGTGGGGGAGCAAGTTAATACCAATGTTAACTATGCAACTCCATACATGGATCCTAATGGAGTTCAAGTTGCACAAAATGGTGCTAATGATGAGGAAACCCGTGCTTTATTTGAATCATTAATAAATAATTGTGGTATTGAAATTGAGAAAGTGAAAAAGGTCAATTGCGATGTTAAGGCCGCGAATGTAAAATTGACCGCTGAGCTTGAGAGTTACAAATCCACCGTTAAAGCTTTTGAATTTCATAACAAAAGATTGTCTGAATTAGAAACTGGTTATCAAAATTCCGTTTCAGAGAAACAACAATTGCAACTCAAGTTTGATACACTTGATGTTAATTCTTTCAAAAAGATAAAATCTTTAAACGCAGAAATTTCTGATTTACAAAACCAACTTTCTAAACAAAAAACAGCTTATACCAATCTTGAAAAAGAAATGGATGAGTTGAAAAAGGACTTTGCAAAGAAAGAAGACAAACTTTTGGAAGAAATCGTAGAGTCAGAACACATGATTGCTCATTTAGAAGAATTAGTGGTTAAGTCGGGTCAGTCGAGTCAAACAATGAAAATGATTTCAAATCAAATTAATCCGATTTACCATACGAAACATAAAATGGCTCTTGGTAACAACACCCCTTGTAATCTCAAGAAAGCTCAGCAAGAACAGAATGTTTTGTACAATGATAATGTGATTTACACCAAACATGATCCTCCTGTCATTCGAGATTCTGTGCTAACGATTGAACATGTCGAAGAGAGCATAAATAAAATGAAACAAAAGGATTTGAAACCCATTGATTACAACAAATTGAACAAACTTTCGGGAATCACTTTTGTTCAACAAACAGAACCATCTGCGTTTTCCATAAAATGACCATTTGCGAAATTCTTGTCTAAAAGGAAAGTTGTTTCCAAATCTCTTTCAAAACTGGAACAAATGTCCTCTAACAACACTTTTAATACAAGTGAGGCTAGAGAAATTTTGAATGACGTTAAAAAGAGAATTCAAGAACTTCAAAATATTGTTGCTTCAAAAACTAGCATCAATATTAACAACTGGCATTCTAGTTTTCATATTGGGCAGAAAAAGGTATTTCAAAACGAAATTACTATCCCACTGAATAACATCAGTGCAAGGGTAATCCATTTTGAACAAGCTTTCTTAAAAGAAACGGCCGACTTTGTCAAGGGCCACAAATCCCTGGTAAACGAAGCTAATGATACTAGTGAAAACATGAATGTTTTGGAAAACCTAAATGATTCTCTCTTCGAAGCTGTTATGACGACTGACATTATGTCCATCATTTTACAAACATATTCTGTTCAAGACGATGAACGACTAAGAGCTGAGACCTCCGCAATTGTTTCCAAATATGAAAATGCTCTTGAAAAACTTGAAAATGAAAACATGTCATTTTTCAAACAACTTGATCGAAAATCAGAGGAATGCAAGTATGACAAATTGTCGTATGAGCATGCCTACAAGGACATGAAAGAGCAAAATGATATTTTGAGAGCTCAGCTTGTAAGTATAAAAGGGAAGGGTGTGGAAACTAAGTTTGCAAAACCATTGACTTCGGAGAAACCAAATGTTTCTAACACGGTTCAAAAACCAAAAATGTCAATTTCTCGGTTTGCTCCAAAAGTCGATGAGAAAAAGGATTTGTCAAAACTAGTCACTCCACAACCCTTGCTCAAGAAAAAGGAAATGGAAAAGATTGTTGAAAAACAAAAATTGGTTGTTGAAAGAAACACAAATGTGAGTGCACCTAGCTCTTCTAGGAATAGTACACCAAATGTGACTACAAAAACAGTTAAAGAATCTGTTGGTTCTAATGACATAGTCCACAATCACCATCTAGAAGAAGCAAGGAAAAAGGCACAACTTCGAAAAGACGGAATTTTATGCGCAAAACCTAGTGTGATGAATTCTACAAGATTCCAAAGCACTGCTAGTAGTAGTAAACCATTACCTAGGAACTATCTTCAAACTACTAGGGATTGGCTTGCATCTAAGAGTAGTGGCATAAAAGAGAATGCTAGGAACGTAGAATGCAACACAAAGAATTCCAAAGTCTCATCGAACAACAAACAATTTTCAAACGACTGTAGTGACAAAATTAAAATTGCTGTGTTAAACAAGAATGTTGAATTTGTCTGTCCTACATGTCAAAAATGTGTTTTTTCAGCTAATCACGATGCATGTATTGCACAATTTCTCAAGAAAAGAAAGTCAAGTGTCAGGACACAATCCACTAAGACACCTAATCAAAACAAACCCGTTGACAACACGAAAATGGATAAGAAACCTACTAGGTGGATACCGAAAGGATGTAGTTTTTCCAAGACTGAGACTTCCGCTGCATCTGATAAGAAAACTACGTCTAGATCTTACCTTAGGTGGATTCCTACGTGAAAAGTTTTTAAAACAGTTGGTCTTAGATGGATTCCCACAGGAAAGATTTTTGATAGTTGCACCAAGACAAATAATAGTGATAATCATCAGGTTAAGGAAGTAGAAACCATTACAACTGTTGATAGTCAACACCCTCAGAGTGATGATTCATGTACTTCTAACACTGTTATTTGTGAAACCTCTTCGTCTTTGGTTGCAGGTGCTTCAACTATCTCAGAACCCAGCTCATCAGAGGGTTCAAATTCTGTAAATTCTATAAAATCATTCTTTCAATCTTCTATTTTTGATTTTCCTTTTCTTTTATAAAAACCAAAAACAAAATACAAAAATAGAAAATTTTCAAAAAAATACAAAAACAATATAAAATCAAAAAATCCAAAAAATATTCTTCTCACGACATGTCTCTTGTATAATCGATATTCTGTACGTTTCTAGAAATGTCATTCAACAATGATACGGATATGTACAGATGCTTGAGCGAGAGTTCTCTAAAATGTTTTTTCTGAAACATGTCGTTCCTCAAAAAATTTCTTCACAATGGCTTGTAAGTACTTCAGCTTACAACCCGTGCTTCAAAGTGGAATCTTTTCAAAACTTAAGTCCGGGTATAACAACTCGAAAAGATTTCAAATAAGGATTTAATCGAATGGCTTCTGGACACATCAGTTCAGGACCCGTGCTTCAAAGAAAGGAAAGTGCTTAATCAAAACAAAGATTTCAAATATTTTTCGAGCACTTATCCTAAAACGGGAATCAAACACTTATATGGCTTGTAAGTACTTCAGCTTACAACCCGTGCTTCAAAGTGGAATCTTTTCAAAACTTAACTCCGGGTATAACAACTCAAAAAGATTTCAAATAAGGACTTAATCGAATGGCTTCTGGACACATCAGTTCAGGACCCGTGCTTCAAAGAAAGGAAAGTGCTTAATCAAAACAAAGATTTCAAATATTTTTCGAGCACTTATCCTAAAACGGGAACCAAACACTTATCTGGCTTGGGTTTTCTTTAGAAAATCTTTCAAAATCTTTAAGCTCAAGACCATGATTGTTGATATAATGATAAATTAGATTTCTAAATTCTCCTACATTCTGAGCACCACCTTTTTCAAGATTTTTCAAAAAGATTTTCAAAATCTATCAAAATCGGTGCTCATCATCAAAATGACTTGTGTACACCTTATAGTGCACAACTCAATGTTTCAAAGAAAGAAAAGTGCTACGCAAAAATGATTTTCATCAACAAAGTGTACTTATCCTAAAAATGGACACTGTTGTACGCCTCAGTGCGACATTCCTATTCAAACAAAGAGAAGTCTTTGTTTTTCAAAAAACCTTGACGCAAAATTCAACAAATCTGAAACTTCTTTATCTTTCAGAATTTTGCTTCGAGAAGACTCCTTCCCTCTAAACCTTAAAAAGTTTAACATTCTCAAACACATATGCGAGTTTTGAGGGGGAGTATTTCTCTAAAACAAAAATGTTCCAAATTCATGCAAAAACAAATCTGTCTTTCTCTACAAAAGCTTTTTCTTAATCAGTTGATATCAAAAATATCACGATATGCTATTTTTGAAGGGGAGAAGACATGATTAAAATGTGATCAAAGATGTTTTAAGTTTGTGACTGAATCTCAAAAGAGCTTGACTCAGATAGTACCAATGAATTGATGAAGCTTTAAATGTTAGTAATCGAAAAGACTTGTCCTGGACGGGTAATAATTTCAAGCTAGTCTAACTAGTGATGTAAGCGTGTCTCGAATAGGACTTGTCTGAGTAGAATGTACCGTATCGAGAGACTTTCTTTGGACTTGACCAGGATGGGTAATAATTTCAAGCTAGTCTAACTAGTGATGTAAGCGTGTCTCGAATCGGTCATGTTCACTGAAAGTGGATCAATTCAAAAAGTGCAAACTCCTCATGCATGTGCAAATTTCTTAAAAATTCATGAGCACATGTGAAGGGGGAGTCCTTCAAAAGAAACAAAAACTCTCAAAGTGTCAATAAAAATGTGTTTATATTCATAAACACTTTGAGAGATTTTCAATCAAAGGTTTCATGGCAATTATAGGATATTCATGGAGTTATAAGGTGACTAAGGATTAGGAAAAAACTGTCCTATGATCCGCCAGAGCCGGAGGGATCTACCCAAGGACAAATCCAATAGATTAGAATTAGAAGTCCTTAGGTATGATTGAAAAAAGGAGAAAATGAGAAAGGAGAAAGAAGGGGTTGAAGAATTAAAAAGAAAAGTTATGAAAAAGGGTGAAAAGAAATAGCCCTCCATATGTTCAACCTTAGGGCAGACACCGGGTTCAATTCATTTGCTACTGGTTGTTGCTAAGGTGACACCGGTATTGAAGACAAAGACGGCATGGACCCAGTGACGCACTGCACTAAACCTTCTTAACCACTCAAGTTCTCTTAAAAGAGCTTGTTTCATTCTCACGGGGAACCGGTGTAATCTATCGACCTGTCTCTTGGAGATGGTTAATATTGAAGCAGGAGACCTCTCCCTAATCTCCGCATAGGAAACCAAATGTGCACTTATCGAGTCTAGAGCCCCGAGATTCATCAAAAGATCTCATAGGAACACATGATATTTTTACACTGGTTGTTCAACATTAAGGACGCCAGATGTAAACTTAAGAGTCCTACGCAGATCTTAGCAATCTGCCAGAACATTTATGAGAGGATTCACTTTTGTGATTCTCAATGATTGAATGGAAATTCCTGCCAGGGTCAACATCAAGCAGCCCTGACAGCAGGTCACTTCGGTAATTCTTTATGGGTTACGCTTAGTGTTCGCGGTGGTTTCAAACGGTCTATAGTCGTGGAGTGATCCCCAGCGACTCACCCAGTCATTGAGCTACTTAGTAGGTCTCGTAAGCTCTCTCGAGAGTATCTGACATGGGAACGGCCTTGGTAAGGGTTAGAAGGAGTCTTCACACTATGCTGTTGACGATCTCTAATTCGAACCTGTAAGTACCGGTTGATTCATTGCTAACTGTTTTCATGCAGCTATACATCATCTCCATGGCGAAGGATTCCACATGCTCATACATGCATCTCGAAGTCAAAGGAAAGTTCTCACAAAGATCAAAGAAAATAAAGGTTCAAAGAAAGATTCTACGCAATATGAAAGAATCTACAGAAGTAAAGTGACAAAGATCTGTGTGAAAGAACGGGAACTACAAATGCATGTATCACAAAGACTAAAGACGTATGAGCATGCTGGAATGTCAAACAACCACCACAGACGCAGAAGTGACGAAAGGCAGATAACTCCACATCACAACAGAACAAAGAACGATGAAAAGTCAATCATCAAAGATCACAAAGCATGAAGGAACAAAGAAACTAGCAAAACTATTACACAACAAGACTCAAAGTTCAAAAAGAACAAGCTTCAAAGAACAAAGATCAAGGTCACATAAGAGAGATCTCAATGATCACCCTTAGGGGGAGATTGTTAGCATTAGAAGTGTTGATCATTTATGTAATCAAAAGGAGATCTCAATGATCGTCCCTTAGGGGGAGATTGTTAGCATTAAAAGTGACGATCATTATTGTATCAACGAGTCTTGTAATAATGTTGTAATAGTCTTATAGTTTAGTTAAGGGTAAACGGGCTTGGTTTAATCTAATATTGTATAAGTTTAGGTCTAGCTCATTACAAAAGCCCAAGCCCGGCCCATCTCTTTATCTTAGCTATATAAACCTCCAAATGCTCCCATTTGGAGGTGGTGCTTCTATGTGTAATTCTATGTGTTTCTCTCTCTAAATACAATACATCTTTCCTTTCTCTCACTAGAAGTATCCATCTCTATTCTCCATCTATCTCTCTCTACTAATCTCTTCTATTATCTCTATATAACTTGTGTAAGATATAAGATCAAGGGTCCTAACAGATTCTGACGAAAGAGATATTATATTACACAAGCATGATGGAAATACAAAGAAGATTAGTGAACTTCATGTTGAATACCTACCACTGCAGTACCCTTTGTTGTTTCTGTATGCAAAAGATGGGTATAGGACAAATATATACCATTCACATGTTACGGATGATACTCCAGACAAACAGAGAACAATAGTTACCATGAGAGAATAGTTTGCGCGTCGAATACAAGACAGGCCAGGAGTATCTTCTACTGTACTTAATAGTAGGAAACTTTTTTAGCAATTTTTGGTTGACGGCTATACGATGGTTGAGGCAGAAAGAATGAGGTACATGCGAAACAAAAATAAGGATCTCCGAAGCAAGACTTATGCACGATTAGAAGCATTAGCAGAATCATCAGGTGATCAAAACAAAAAGCATGGCAAAAAAATTATTTTGCCATCATCCGTCACCGGTAGTCCCAGGTACATGATGCAGAACTATATGGATGCGATGACTCTATGCAAATTCAACGGATACCCTAATCTTTTCATAACGTTCACTTGCAATCCTAAATGGCCGGAAATAACGCGTTTTCTACAAAAAAAAGGGATTGAAGAGCGAAGATTGTCTAGATGTATTAACATGAGTTTTCAAAATTAAGCTTGATAATCTTTTAAAAGATATTAAAGAAAAACATATATTCGGTAGCGTCAAAGCAGGTATTAATCCCGTAATCTTTGTGATTGCATATTTTGTTATAACTACAGCTGTATATTTTATTTATTTATTTACTTTTATTTCCACTTTCATTTCATGGTTATTCGTATATGCAGAGGTCTACACAATAGGATTTCAAAAACGTGGGTTGCCGCATTGTCATCTATTAATTTGGTTGGAGAGTCAAGACAAGCTTAGAAATCCGGTAGACATTGACTGGTGCATCTCTGATGAGATACCGGATAAGGATACTGTAACACCCTCATTTTTGCCAGATCACAGCAGAATTTAGATATGGGGTATTACCTCATGGAAACAAAGACATGATATAGAAAACGACTCGAAAAAAGACGTTTTTGAAAAAAGGAGTTATCATTCATTTATTTTATCAGAGTTTTATAGTAAAAGTTATACTTTTACCAAAAGAGAGGTCCCTAAGATACGTTTTTATAGTATTAGTAGGTGAATGATAAATAGTCTGGACGTCCTCATGTCTAGTGCCACTCCGTGCCATGGGTTCCTAAAGGGCTTAAATACCTAGGATAAAATGCTTAAAGGTCAACACTAAGGTTGAGTGAGAGTCATAGGTTTAAGTAGAGATAGAGTGAATACAAGCACCACAGGGTTCAGCTTAAAGCCAGTAGTAGAAAGAGTTAAGAAAGAGAAAGGATTATTGTAGCACCCCCAACTCAAAATACGGCAGCTAACATGCTGGGGGTACTACGCAAATAGAAACCAAGCACATTTATAGCTAACGACCACAACACGGGACGTTTATAAATGTTGCAAAACATATCATTCAAATTATAAACCGTTTAGAGTTCAAGGACTCTTAAATCAAAGTAGCAGCGGAAATAGTAAAATAGAGTTTGCAGCGGAAAGTTTACAAAGTTTAGCAGCGGAAATAAGTAAGACACACCAAGGTTTTACGAATGATATGAAAGTAAATATAGTAAAGACAATAAAGCTACCTTGACAGAAAGACTCCATCGACCTTGCCACTCCACCAAGCCCATATCATAAAGCTCCAAAACTAATTTGTAGCAGTACCTGAGAAACACATGCTTAAAAGTCAACACTAAGGTTGAGTGTAATCCATAGGTTTAAATAATAAAGTTGATTACAAGGTTTTAATCATAGGATATAAGCAACAAATGATAATACCGGGTAAATCAATGTAACACCTAATATGTAGAGGCATCCCAGTGCATACATACGGTTGATGGTACTAAGCTCATGACACACAAACGTTAACCAAACCAATCGTCAGTAACATTGTACTAACATAAACAATAACCGCGGAATTTCATAATATAAGTGCCCCCGAGGCCGGGTACTTGCCAATACCCAGCAAAATTGAAAGTAGTACACCCCCATGTCAAGCCCTTGACAACTACGAATGGGATGGTCAATCCTATAGGCCTATAAACTAAGTTCGGATTCACTCGCAAGTGATTAATGGCTCATGATCTGAGGGTCTTTCCGGAAAGACAAGCTACTTAGCACATCGTCAGGAATATATATATATATCATTCAGGAAAAGTATACCAAAAATACTTGTGCTCAGAAAACATTTAAAGCATGTGTCTCACCCCATGGGTTTATAAACAATTAAAATATAAAAAGTGGGGCTATTAATCACACCTTAACAATAGCAGCAGGAAACGAGATATAGTAACCAATCATATAATGCGTCACAGCAAATGAATTTCAGCACAACCTAATCAATATAAATGGCATAACTCAGAACTATACTCGAATATCTCTATAAACAACGCTTGAGTAAAAGTTTTATAAATACAATGGCAATTGAAAGAAATAGATTTCGTAAAGTCTCGTGTGGGAGACAAGAAAGTTTAGAAAAGAAATAAGTCGGCGAATCAACCAAATGCGCAAGAAAGACGAAAGAACTCCTTGAAGAAAGTCGTCGAAAAGAAATGAAAAGAAAAGACATAAAGAAATGTGGAAAACTCACTCAAATAAAATAAATAAATAATACGTAACAATAAGTCTCGGATTTTACCCGTTTTCCCCAAAATAATGTTGAAATAAAAGGTTTTGAAATAATAATAATGTTTGGTAAAATAATTTAAGTTTATAAAGAATTTTATAAAATTTCGGCATGACCTGCCTGTTTATATAACATTTCCCGAGTCAACGACTCTTTATTTTTGAACAATATTAATATATATAAGTAAATATGATTAGATATATCATTCGCGTAGTCCATTAGTTGTTTAGGTTTTATCGACCATTTTGTATTTGTTCGGGTTCCAGGTACTTTAAGATCTTTACAGGCCTAACATACCCTACCGTCTCGTGTATCAAAGGGTCCATAAGATCCAAATAACCAAGGCCGTAAATCCAATACGTCCAATTCAAGCTCACAATGTCATAATACGGAATCATGTCCGATATCAAATACACTTAACTATAACAATTTATATTAGATTTCATATTTATTATTAACCGTTTTATTATTAGTTACCGTTTCTAAACTATATCGATATTATCCCTAGACCAAGTTTGATCACAAACAAATAAATAAATAAAAACAACAACAACAACAACAACAACAACAACAAACAACACAACACCCACCACCACCCAAGTCATGGTGGTGGCGGTGTACGGCTACCAAACCAAACGGACCCAAGGGGGTCACCGAAATCCAAAATCCAAATACCAACATCAACCCAAAATAATAATAACAACATCACTCCCCACCCCCACCACCACCCAAGTCACGGTGGTGGTGGTTCTCGGCTGTCGAGTTACATAAACCAAACGGACCATCGAAACAAAATCCAATCCAAACACAAATAAAATTCCCCTCGTCACCAATATTAAACAACAACAACAAGAACATCACCATGACCCTCACCGAGTCACGAGTTGACTCGGTGAGTCCATTCCGAGTCGCGGCCAACGGGTCAAACAAGAACCAAAATGAAATCCCACACAAGTTTTTGGGTTTAAAACATTATTAAAACATTTTTATAAAAGATTTTAATATTAAAATCGGATTTAAAATTAAAATAAAATTAGGGTTTTGAAATTTAAAAGAAAATAAATAAAAAGGGGCGGTGGGGGGTGGTTTACCGGCGGTAGAATGATGGTGGTGGTGATGGTGGCTCTCAGTGGTGACGGCGGTGGTGAGGTGAGCGGCGGTGGTGATGGTTTGAGGTGTTAGAGGTGGTTTTGATTAAATCGGCTTGTACAACCGGAACGGGGACGTCCCGATCTATAAAATATGAAAAGTTGTTATTTTTCGGTGGCCGGATTTTTGGCCGGCGGTGGGTTGGGCCGGCGAACGAGAAAGAGAGAGAGAAGAGAGAGAGAGTGGGTGTGGTGTGTGTGTGTTTTAATAAATAAAAAAAGAAGAAAATGGGGGTGTTGGGGGTATTTATATGGTGTTAAAAGTATAGGGTAAATTTTGTAATTAATGAAAGTGTAGGGTAAGTGGAGGGTGATATTCTAGGGAGCAATATTGCCAACGAAGTAAACTTCTAACGTTAGATGCTCCGGGGCTCGAACGACATAGCAAACGGACTCAAAAATTTACGAAACTTGCGCCATTGTTCATGAAATAATCTTTCCAATAAAATCAAGCATAAACTTCAGAGTTTTTCAAAAACTCAAAATAATTCAAATAATTTGGCAAACGCAATACAATTCGTGTGTTCTAGGTTGTGCTAAGTCAATCAAGGAATTCCAACGAACCTTCGCAAGAGGAATACGACTCTTCTTCAATCGCTTAACCTCGCAATCCATCATTTCAATGGGCTCCTCAACAAAATGCAATTGCTCATCAATCTCAATATCCTCAAGTGGAATTACATCGGTCTTATCGGTCAAACACTTCTTCAAATTCGACACGTGGAAAGTAGGGTGAACTCTACTGAGCTCCGGTGGCAATTCTAGCTTATATGCTACAGGACCAATCCTCTTCACAATCTTAAATGGTCCAATATAACGGGGATTCAACTTTCCCTTCTTACCAAACCTGATCACACCTTCCCAAGGTGATTAACAAAACCTTGTCTCCTACCTGAAACTCCAGGGGTTTATGTCTCACGTCAGCGTAAGTCTTCTGACGGTCATGAGCAACTGTCAATCGGTCTATAATCTGAGCAATCTTCTCGGTTGTCTCACGAACTAGATCGTGACCAATAAGCTGTGCTTTTCCCACATCATCCCAACATATAGGTGATTGGCACTTCCGACCATAGAGTGCTTCAAACGGTGCGGCTTTAATACTTGCATGGTAACTATTGTTGTAGGAAAACTCAATCAAAGGCAAATGGACATCCCATCCATTCCCAAAATCAATCGCACATGCACGTAACATATCTTCCAAAGTCTAGATGGTTCTCTCGCTTTAACCATCAGTCTGTGGATGGTAAGCGGTACTCATGTCAAGGTTCGTACCAAACGAATCGTGAAGTGACTTCCAAAAGTTCAAAGTAAACCTGTCGTCTCGATCTGAGATAATAGACACTGGCGCTCCATGTCGAGATACTATCTCCTTTACGTAGAGCCTGGTCAACTTATCCATGTTGTAATTCTCTTTGATTCGCAAAAAGTGTGCGGATTTAGTCAATCGATCAACTATTACCCAAATAGCATCGAATCTTGTCGAAGTCCTTGGTAGCTTGGTGACAAAATCCATTGTTATTCTTTCCCATTTCCATTCTAGGATCTCAGGTTGCTCTAGTAAACCAGATGGTTTCTGATGTTCAGCCTTAACTTTGGCGCACGTAAGACACTTACGGACATAATCCGCAATCTCATCTTTCATATTGGGCCACCAATACAACTACTTCACATCCTGATACATCTTATCAGATCCTGGGTGAATAGAATACTTCGACTTATGAGACTCGAACATAATCAAGTCTCTTAGTCCTCCAAACAAAGGTATCCAACTTCTTCCTTTGTAACACAAAATTCCATCTGAACGTTTCTCGAGTTTCTTCTTTTTGATCATCCCATCAACTTTTTCTTCCTTTAGTTTTCCTCTTTTCACGACTTCCTCTTGATCTTGTAGAATCTGGGCGGGCAAATTCGAGTTAATCGTTAAAACTAAAGCTCGAACGCGTAACGGTTTCAAACGTTCCTTGCGGCTCAATGCATCAGCTACAACATTAGCTTTTCAAGGGTGGTATCGTATCTCGCAATCATAATCGCTCAATGTCTCCGACCATCATCATTGTCGCATATTCAACTCCTTCTGATCCAAAATACACTGTAAACTCTTATGGTCGGTAAAGACAACACACTTAGTACCATAAAGATAATGTCTCCACAACTTAAGGGCAAAAATCACGGCTCCTAACTCCAAATCATGAGTAGTATACTTCTCTTCATGAGTCTTAAGCTGTCGGGAAGCATATGCTATAAGCTTCTCTCGTTGCATCAAAACTGCTCCTAACCCTTGATACGAGGCATCACAGTAAACCACAAAATCTTCTACTCCATCTGGCAAAGCCAAGATCGGTGCACTACAAATCTTCTGCTTCAAAGTCTGAAATGCCTTCTCTTCTTCCTCTCCCCGTTCATACTTCTTATCCCTGTGGGTCAATGCAGTCAACGGTTTAGATATCTTGGAGAATCCCTCGATGAATCTCCTGTAATACCCAGCCAATCCTAGAAATTGACGAATTTCTGTGGTGTTAACCGGCGTTGCCCATTTCTCAATCGCCTCAATCTTAGCGGGATCCACATGTAATCCTTCACTATCAATTACATGACCCAAAAAGTGAACTTTCCGAATCCAAAACTCACACTTAGAGAACTTTGCGTACAATTGCTCGTCCTTGAGCAACTTAAGAATCGTTGATAAAGACTATCACAAACTTATCTAAATAAGGCTTGCATACTAGGTTCATGAGGTCCATGAACACTGCAGGCGCGTTGGTCAAACCAAAAGGCATTACTTGAAACTCATAATGACCATAACGGGTCCTAAATGTCGTCTTGGGAATATCCTCTTCCCGAACCCTGAGTTGGTGATAACCAGACCTCAAGTCAATCTTAGAGTAGTAACTCGATCCTTGCAATTGATCAAATAAATCATCAATCCTCGGTAACGGGTAGCGGTTCTTCACGGTTAACTTATTCAATCCTCGGTAATCGATACACATCCTAAACATTCCATCCTTCTTCTTCACAAATAACACTGGAGCTCCCCAGGGCGAAGAACTCGGTCGAATAAATCCTTTATCCAAATAGCTCTTGCAATTGCTTAGATAACTCCTCCATTTCCAATGGCGCTAAACGATATGGTGCACGCGCAACAGGTGCAGCTGCTGGAACTAAGTCGATACGAAAATCCACTTGCCGGGCTGGCGGAAGTCCCGACAAATCTTCAGGAAATACTTCAGGAAACTCACGCACTACAGGAACATCCACGAGTCGCTTCTCTCCCGACTCCTTCTTAGCCACGTGTGTCAGAAATACGTGACATCCTTTCTCAAGGTATTTCATGGTCTTGAGACATGATATAATGTTCAGGCGAGTTCCACTCCTTTCACCTAGAACAATCAAGATCTCATCATTGAGAGGGATATGAACAACTCATTCTCCACAAAAAATGCTCGCTCGATTCTTGTATAACCAATCCATCCCAACTATCACGTTGAAGCTTCCGAGCTCAATTGGCATCAAATCAATACTAAACGGGTGATCTAACAGATTAAGGGTACAGCCACGGATCACGGTGCGGGTGTCAACTAGGTTACCATCAGCTAACTCAATACTATAGCTAACGTCTAATAGAGTAGGGGTAAGTCAAAGTAACGGCGTAATCTTAGAAGACACAAAACTCATATCGGCACCCGAATCAAACAAAACTTTAACACGAAGATTGTTGAGAAGAAACGTATCAGTGACAACATTCGGATCTTGATGCGGCTCTCCATTCCCCATCACGTACACTCTACCTCGAGCACCTACATTTCCTTGTCCAGCATTCTTCGGGCATTGTCCCCTATAGTGTCCACGCTCTCCACATCCAAAACATGTAAGCATAGGCTGGGCATTTGCTCCTGTCGCCACAACCTTATTCTTACAAAACCTTGAAACGTGACCAACCTTTTGACACTTCATACATCTCACAGCACATGGTTCAGTATGATGCTGGTGGAACTTCCCACAAAGAGTTTGTTGTCCAACATTCGCTCCTCCTTGTGCAGCCACAAATGCCTTAACAGTCTCCTGTCTCCTATTTTGTTGGTGATACTGATTGTTGTTACGATATTGATTGTTGTTGTAGCGGTTGTTGGGGTTGTTATAGTTGTTGCTCTTTCTGTTATCTTCCCATTTCCTCTTGTTGTCTAAGTGATTACCTTTCTGAACAGCACCATGCTTAGTCACTTGATCCATAAGGCGTTCAGCCATGCTAATAGTGTCATCCAATGTCTCAGCATTATACGACGTCACATTCCCTTGAATACTCGCAGGCAATCCACCAATAAACTTCTCTAGCAACTTCTCATTATCGGGCACCATGTGAGCACAAAACACCTTCAACTCTTGGAAACGTCGCACATAAGTAGCAAGATCAAAACCCTTCACAACCAAATAATAGAACTCAGTATCCAACTTCCTCAAATCACTACGAGAACAGTACTTCTTAACCATAGCTTTCTTGAAATCTTCTTACGAAGTACTATAAGCTTCCTCCATTCCCTTCTCCTAAACATAAGCATTCCACCAAGACAAGGCATGCTCCAACAATGTGCCTATCGCATACTTCACCTTAGTGTTCTCAGTACAATTGCTCCTATGAAACACCGATTCCACCTTCTCAAACCATTGAGTCAATCCAACTGATCCTTCAGTTCCCTTGAAGGTAATAGGCTTACAATCCATGAATTCCTTAAAAGTGTAGAAATGGTTGTTGGGAACAGCTTGAGCTCTAGCCTGTCCAACATTCTGAGGATACCTGCTTCTCTGGCAAGCGCTGCAGCAACACCCTCATCAATCATCTGCTGAATAGCAGCAAGGGTCATCTTCCTAGGTGGCATAATTCTATCAATCAATACAAAGCACAACACTTGTAAGTATTTGATTAACGTGTCAGAATCATATCACAAGATAAAGCATCGTCACATGAATAAAATCATAATATAGCATAAGTCAACATCAATAATAGTATATCACCATAATACATCATAGATTTCATACTTGACATTGGTCTTACAAGATATGCAAAACAAGTACAAGTTTCGAATAAATCTACCAACTGAAGAATTCAGTTTAGCATATACTAGGTAAACTACCATTAAGATACCAACTACTATAAATGATCCAATCACTGATCTCCTGAACGATCTCCATAGATAGCCATCACATCAATGCTGTCATAAGACCTAAGGCGGGTCATCCTTTCTGCATAGGCCTGTCACTGCATCTCATGCAACTAACTCCATGACTCGCTGATACTAGTACGATAGTGTCGACTATCAATGTCCAAGAACACCTCCTTCATAGTCAACTTATCAACCATCTTCTCCAACTCAACCATCTTCCTATCTAGCGAATCCATACGCTCCTGAAATGCAACACTCATCCGCTCCAACAGGCTCAACCTCTCCACCTGCCTCTGAAGCTCCATTTACATCTCTCGTGCAGCTCTCCTATCATCCTGAACCTCTCTCCTCAATCCTGTAACCTCAAACTCCCTATCACTCATACGCCTAGTGATACTCTTATGACTATTCCTACACCACTCTACATCCTGCCTTAGACGACTCATAGCAGCTCTAAGCTCTGACGGAGTAACACGGGCTGCTGCCGATGACTCACCAATCTCGTGCGTAGAAGTAACCTCAGCCTCAAGCGCGTATCCTAATGCCTCCGACGTATCCGACTCATAAATCACATCCGACACAACAGGCGAAGGCGGCGGGGGAACATCCTGATCCTCCTCCATAAACTCCTCATCATCATCCTCCTCGTCATCATCATCGTCATCATCCATCTCCTTATCTCCATCATCCTCAATATCATCATCATCCTCTAAACCTACCTCATCATCTAAACCAACATCAACATCCAACTCAACGTCATCACCTAAAGGCAATGGGTCAACAACGGGTGGGACTGGAACCTGATCACAGGGAACTGGGATAGACATGATACTCTACAAGAGTATAAGGAAACATAAAAACACTAGCCAAATTTTTGCGGAAAACCATTTTATAAGCCAAAGCATGATAGTGGAAAAGTCTAAACCAATCTCAATATAAAACATATATATATATATATATATATATATATATATATATATATATATATATATATATATATATATATATATATATATATATATATACGTAAAGTTTAAAAGAATACCAGGGCGCGAAGTGGCATGGAGGGCTGTCAGCTTTCTGTCTCAAAACATTTTGACTCCAGGAAAAAGTTTATAGTCGAGTTCAAGCTCGTTCTCTATAAACGGTGCTCTGATACCATTCTCTAGCACCCCCAACTCAAAATACGGCAGCTAACATGCTGGGGGCACTACGCAAATAGAAACCAATCACATTTATAGCTAACGACCACAACACGGGACGTTTATAAATGTTGCAAAACATATCATTCGAATTATAAACCATTTAGAGTTCAAGGACTCTTAAATCAAAGTAGCAGCGGAAATAGTAAAATAGAGTTTGCAGCGGAAAGTTTACAAAGTTTAGCAGCGGAAATAAGTAAGACACACCAAGGTTTTACGAATGATATGAAAGTAAATATAGTAAAGATAATAAAGCTGCCTTGATAGAAAGACTCCATCGACCTTGCCACTCCACCAAGCCCATATCATAAAGCTCCAAAACTAATTTGTAGTAGTACCTGAGAAACACATGCTTAAAAGTCAACACAAAGGTTGAGTGTAATCCATAGGTTTAAATAATAAAGTTGATTACAAGGTTTTAATCATAGGATATAAGCAACAAATGATAATA
The DNA here is from genome assembly GCA_030686995.1 of Artemisia argyi. Taxonomy (NCBI): domain Eukaryota; kingdom Viridiplantae; phylum Streptophyta; class Magnoliopsida; order Asterales; family Asteraceae; genus Artemisia; species Artemisia argyi. The sequence goes on from CM060701.1 coordinate 102,970,362, forward strand.
CCGGGTAAATCAAGGTAACACCCAATATGTAGAGGCATCCCAGTGCATACATACGGTTGATGGTACTAAGCTCATGACACACAAACGTTAACCAAACCAATCATCGGTAACATTGTACTAACATAAACAATAACCGCGGAATTTCATAATATAAGTGCCCCCGAGGCCGGGTACTTGCCAATACCCAGCAAAATCAAAAGTAGTACACCCGTATGTCAAGCCCTTGACAACTACGAATGGGATGGTCAATCCTATAGGCCTATAAACTAAGTTCGCGTTCACTCGAAAGTGATTAATGGCTCATGATCTGAGGGTCTTTCCGGCAAGACAAGCTACTTAGCACATCGTCAGGAATATATATATATCATTCAGGAAAAGCATACCAAAAATACTTGTGCTCAGAAAACATTTAAAGCATTTGTTTCACCCCATGGGTTTATAAATAATTAAAATATAAAAAGTGGGGCTATGAATCACACCTTAACAATAGCAGCAGGAAACAAGATATAGTAACCAATCAAATAATGCGTCACAACGAATAAACTTCAGCACAACCTAATCAATATAAATGGAATAACTCAGAACTATACTCGAATATTTCAATAAATAATGCTTGAGTAAAAGTTTTATCAATACAATGGCAATTGAAAGAAATCGATTTCGTAAAGTCTCGTGTGGGAGATAAGAAAGTTTAAAAAAGAAATAAGTCGGCGAATCAACCAAATGCGCAAGAAAGACGAAAGAACTCCTCGAAGAAAGTCGTCGAAAAGAAAAGAAAAGAAAAGACATAAAGAAATGTGGAAAACTCACTTAAATAAAATAAATAAATAATACGTAACAATAAGTCTCGGATTTTACCCGTTTTCCCCAAAATAATGTTGAAATAAAAGGTTTTGAAATAATAATAATGTTTGGTAAAATAATTTAAGTTTATAAAGAATTTTATAAAATTTTGGCATGACCTGCCCGTTTATATAACATTTCCCGAGTCAACGACTCTTTATTTTTGAACAATATTAATATATATAAGTAAATATGATTGGATATATCATTCGTGTAGTCCATTAGTTGTTTAGGTTTTATCGACCATTTTGTATTTGTTCGGGTTCAAGGTACATTAAGATCTTTACACCCTACCTTCTCGTGTATCAAAGGGTCCATAACATCCAAATAACCAAGGCCGTAAATCCAATACGTCCAATTCAAGCTCACAATGTCATAATACGGAATCATATCCGATATCAAATCCACTTAACTATAACTATTTATTTTAGATTTCATATTTATTATTAACCGTTTTATTATTAGTTACCGTTTATAAACTATATCGATATTATCCCGAGACCAAGTTTAATCACAAACAAATAAATAAATAAAAACAACAAACAACAAACAACACAACACCCACCACCACCCAAGCCATGGTGGTGGCGGTGTACGGCTGCCAAACCAAACGGAACCAAGGGGGTCACCGAAATCCAAAATCCAAATACCAACATCAACCTAAAATAATAATAACAACATCACTCCCCTCCCCCACCACCACCCAAGTCACGGTGGTGGTGGTTCTCGGCTGTCGAGCCACACAAACCAAACGGACCCTCGAAACAAATTCCAATCCAAACACAAATAATACTCCCATCGTCACCAATATTAAACAACAATAAGAACATCACCAAGACCCTCACCGTGTCACAAGTTGACTCGGTGTGTCCATTCCGAGTCGCGGCCAACGGGTCAAACAAGAACCAAAATGAAATCCCACACAAGTTTTTGGGTTTAAAACATTATTAAAATATTTTTATAACAGATTTTATTATTAAAATTGGATTTAAAATTTAAATAAAATTAGGGTTTTGAAATTTTAAAGAAAATAAATAAAAAGGGGCGGCGGGGGGGTGTTTTACCGGCGGTAGAATGATGGTGGTGGCGATGGTGGCTCTCGGTGGTGGCGGCGGTGGTGAGGTGTGTGTCGGTGGTGATGGTTTGAGATGTTAGAGGTGGTTTTGATTAAATCGGCTTGTACAACCGTAACGGGGACGTCCCGATCTATAAAATATGAAAAGTTGTTATTTTGGGGTGGCTGGAAAATTTTCCGGTGGCCGGATTTTTGGCCGGCGGTGGGTTGGGGCGGCGAACGAGAAAGAGAGAGAGAGAAGAGAGAGAGTGGGTGTGGTGTGTGTGTGTTTTAATAAATAAAAATGAAGAAAGTGGGGGTGTTGGGGGTATTTTTATGGTGTTAAAAGTATAGGGTAAATTTTGTAATTAAAGAAAGTGTAAGGTAAGTGGAGGGTGATATTCTAGGGACTAATATTGCCAACGAAGTAAACTTCTAACGTTAGATGCTCCAGGGCTCGAACGACATAGCAAAGGGACTCAAAAATTTACGAAACTTGCGCCATTGTTCACGAAATAATTTTTCCAACAAAATAAAGCATAAACTTCACAGTTTTTCCAAAACTCAAAATAATTCAAATAATTTGGCAAACGCAATACAATTCGAGTGTTCTAGGTTGTGCTGAGTCAATCAAGGAATAAAGTTCTCGTTTCCAATATATCTCACGTTTCTCAAGCCCAAATAATCACAAAATAAAAGTTTTAATGTGTCTCAGGTATGAAAATAGATATTTTGGCTAGCAATAGGTTTAGAAAAAGTACCGGGGGTTACAATTATTGCACTAAGCTCATGAAACCGCACGTTAACAATCCAGATCATGGGGCACTGCAGACCCTTACATGATGGGACAGAGATAAGGATACCTTGCCAAAGTTAATCCTTTTGAGGTTTCAAGTATAGTACTTATTGGTACCCGGGTGGGGCAAACCAACGGGAGTTGTCAAACTCCAATAGATCTATCAACTATACCCGCGTTCACTTGGGTACCCCCACAAGTGATTATGGTTCATGAATTTTAGTTATGTAATGGTGGTAGAAAGTAACACTCGTGCAATAACCAAAGAAAAAGACTTGTATTTGGTTTAAAGCGTGTATGCCTCTCACAGGGTTTGCAAAGCATTTAAAATTTAGGTTATGAGAACTTACCTGGGTCTACGGCAAGAGGGGTTTAGACAGCTAACTCACGTATCCTGGGGGTAGTGTAGGTGTGTGTCAAGTCCTAGTTTATTCTTTCTAGGTTTCTCAACTAATTACACTTAAGGTTTCTAGATTTAGTTATAACACAACATCGTTCGAGCCATCGTAATTCAGAAGTATAACTCCTCACATAAAGCTCCCTACTATTGTATTATACTGCCAACATAATACCGTTCAAGCAATCATAATTCAGAAGTATATAACTCATCATATGAAGCTCCCTACTATTGAGTTATGTTGTTATTAAAATTTAGATATATCATAACACCGTTCGGGCCCTCATAATCCAGAGGTCATGTAGTAAACATTTGAGGAGCTAGGACATTTTAACTCGTAAACCCAACAAACTCACCAAAATGAATACCCAAATGAAACCCCTCACATGAAACTCCCTAGTATTGTCTTATGTTTTTAAGTAAAAATAGGTTTTTATTATTTATATGAAAATAGTCCGTTTTTACCCTTCAAGTTTACATAGTTACAATTTCTACCCAAAACTTATATATATATATATATATATATATATATATATATATATATATATATATATATATATATATATATATATATATATATATATATATATATATATATATAAATGTATATGTCTATATATATATATATATATATATATATATATATATATATAATTTCAAATCCCGGTATAAACCCTAGTTGTGTCTATGGCAGGTTGTTCATATTGACTTGCATGGTGTGTTGTATAATGTCATATTGTGATGATGATGTGAATCTATATGGCATGATAGTGTGGGTGTTATCGATCACCTTTCCTGGACATAATTCAGATCATGAGGTCTTTGAGGGTTGGTTAATTGGAAGTTAGAGCTCTATGACGTCTTTTGAAGAATCAAGTGTTTCTACTTGAAGCGGATAACTTGTTATGTTTATTAAGCGTCGTAGTTTTATGTTCTATTATTTGTTATAAGTGTGGTTTGTCACTCTTATATAGTGGTTAGTGGTAAGTTATAAGAATGTATTGTCATTCTTATATTTGTGTCTGTAAGTGTCCTAAGGGACTGTGGCGAGGGACATCACCCTCGTCCTTTGTACTTCAACGGTTATTGGATGATTTTACCAGGGTGAATTAACCCTTTTACCCAAAAAAATGTAATTTCAAATCCCGTTTATATTATCTTTTTTTTTTTTTTTTGGTAAAGGGGTTAACCCCGGTAAATATATAACCAAAAAATCGTTAAGTACAAATGGAATGTGGCTGACGTACCACATTAACCTCAAGCAAAAGCTTGATAAACTAGTGCTTATGACATGCCATAAACACAAACAAACCTAGCTATAATACAAACCACCTAACTAGGTATAAAAACAAGAAAACTCTTGAATCAAGCGAACGTCCCGCATCAACCCATAAGCACGAAGGGAGAATAGCGACCCAGGAAGTTTGCCTCCTTAAAAACCCTTTCCAAGAAAAACCACGAGGGAAAAACCTTGGAGTAGGGAAAAAGAGTACAACACATTCGTGGCACTCCCCTCGCGAAAGCAATAAGCACTTGAAACCATCCATCATATCGTAGACCCACTTGCAATGATCACCGATCCAGGAAGCTTCCATGTATCAAGAATCCTTCTAATCCGCGAAGAGTTCTTCGTAAATCGAAATGAAAGGACCTTCAAACGAACCATGGTAACAATATCATCAAACACCTGTGTATATGACTTCATCCCCTTTTTAAAAAGACGCGAATTACGTTCATGCCAAATACAATAGCAAGAAGCCGCAAGGAGAAGACGAGATATCACACTAGTGGCAGAACCTCCTTTCGACAAAGGAATAAGGTACGATACAGCATCCTCAAGCCTAGGGGGAATATGGTCCATTCCACTTAGGCCACGAACTCTTGTCCACACCTGTAAAGAAAAAGGACACTCAAAGAAAAGGTGAGCATGAGAATCAGGTTGGTTATCACAAAATAGACAACGAAGCAGGTTTAAGTCGGTTCCAGGACCAACATCCCATTGCCTCAGCCTATCTTGAGTCTTCAATTTAGTGTTCACAACAAGCCAGAGATT